>CAJNJA010060331.1:279-23512 GCA_905231915.1 Symbiodinium necroappetens
GGGGGGGGGGGGGGGGGGCGAGTTCGAATGATTCGTAGTATCACTCCCCTGTAGACCCTAGCAGAATAACAGTACTTATAAGGTCCCCCTGTGTTGCCACAACAGGTTTCTGAGTACCTGATTCGGAACGTAGTCGGGAGAAGTAGCTGTGCATCCAGTCGCAGGATGCTGTCGGATGCTGTTGCGAATGTGCCACATCGAACTTGCAGAACAGACGTATACACCAGACGGCAGATGCTTTAAGCAAGAACGGAATACCAGTTTTCAACACAATGATAGGCCCCATAATGAATAAGTCTACTAATCATTGGACATCCCCGATCCCGAAAAACCCCACACCCTAAACTGACCCCTACATCCTTGAGCCCGACTCCCTGAATCCGAGACCAGTCAACTCCTGAAACCGGCCATCCTCAACACCGAACCCTTCAACGTGCCCCCGAAACCCTATTTTATCTCTTCTTCCCCAAAACCCTGAGCCACCTAGAAACCCTACACCCCGTCCAGCCCTAAACCCTAGACCCCTAAANNCCCTAAACCCTAAACCCTTGCGTACCGTAACTGACATATGAACCCTAGAGCTTTCATCCGTATAAAGTCTTGGACTCCATCATTACTCTTACCCATGTTTTGTGTTCATAGTGTAAAAAGCTCATTCCCAATACGCCCATCACAGACCCCCCAAAAAGTAACCCTTTTTATGTTAAGTCAAAGCTCCCCAACTATTTCTGGGCTTCCGCGCTTTGCGAACTAAACCCTAAACCCTAAACCCTAAACCCAACCCTAAACAGAACCCTAAACCCTAAACCCTCAACCCTGAACCCTAACCCTAAAGCCTAAACTAAACCCTACACCCTAAAGCCTAAACTAAACCCTCAACCCTAAACCCGACAACCCCTAATATGGGTTATAACTATAGTTACCCTACTTATAACCCCACTTCTAACTACCCATGAACCTCCAAGTAAGCCCTAAGCCCTAAATCCTAAACCCTAAACCCCTAAAACCCTAAACCCTAACTATAGTGAGCCCCCCACTTATAACGACCCAAGCCCTAAACCCTAAACCCTAAACCCCAAGCCCTAAACCCTAAGTCCTAAACCCCAAATCCCTCATAACGACCCATGAACCTCCAAGGCTTCGCCTCGGCGCTGAGACGAGCCAGGAAGCGGAGACCTGCTCCTGGGGCCGAAAAGAAAAGACCACAGGGTTTAGGGTTTTAGGGTTTTAGGGTTATAGGGTTTTAGGGTTTTGGGTTTAGGGTTTAGGGTTTTAGGGTTTAGGGTTTTAGGTTTTAGGGCTTTAGGGTTTAGGGAGTTGTCTCTGCTGCTTTAGCAGAGCAACCTGTAGTCGTAGAGGCTTTCGTACAGGCTTTCTTACTCTCTGGGTTAAGCTCCCAGGAATTTGTAGAACCCTAAGCCCCCACTTATAGCCCTAAGCACTAAACCCTAAACCCTAAGCCCCAAGCCCTAAACCCTAACTATAGTAGGCCCCCACTGTGGCTGTCTCTTTCATCTCGAAAAGAAAAACTTAGGGGCCGAGTAAGTGACCTTCAACTTTTTTGGAGACTCGAAGATTCCCTAATTAAGGGTCTAGGGATTAGGGTTTTGGGGTTTAGGGTTTAGGGATTCCCTTAATTAAGGAATATACCGCAAAAAATTCTGGTTAGGGCTCCTATTATAATTTAAGGTATACCTTCCTTAATTAGGGACTTCTTGTTAGGGTTCCTATTATGATTTTAGGTATATTCCTTCATTAAATGGATCTTGGAGTCTGTGGGTTTTTGGAGGAGCCAAGAGGGTCTAGGGTAAAGGGTTCAGCATTTGGAGTCTAACTCGGGGTTCAGGGTTAGGGTTTAGGGTTTAGGGTTTAGGGGCTTATAGAAACCCTGCTACGATTTAAATGGTTAACCTTCTTTCGGCTAGGGTACTCAGCCCCTGAGAAAAGGGAGCGCAAAGGTCTTCGGAAGCCTTAACCAAGCGGGTCCATATGGGCAGTTTTCAAAAAGTAGGGTCCCTTGTAGGGTCCTTTTTAAAAAGCTCTTCGGAACCCCTTAAAAAGGGTTGCAGGGTTTAGGGTTCCGGGTTCCTGGGTGTTTCCAGCGTTTAGGGTTCCAGGGTTTTGGGTTCCAGGCTTTAGGGTTTCAGGGTTTAGGGCTTAGGGATTCTAGATCCCTTGCAGGAACCCTTAAAGGCAGACGTGCGCTTCAAGGAACCCTTAAAACAGCCCTTCAGAGGGCTTTGAGACTTTCCTTTGTAGTCCACGTGAGCTGGTTTTGCTCAGTCGATTAGTTCTCTTTTGTCTTTTTTAGGGGGCTTCATAGGGTGTTCATAGGGTTGCAGGGTTTGTATAGGATTGTTCTTTTGACTGGTTGTGGGGCATTGTTACAGGGTTTCGCTCGTGTCTGAAATAGGGGGCTGCATTATCGGGTCTTTCTTACAGGGTTCGGACGGATTTCAGAGGGCTTGTATGGGGTTTACGAGGCTTGGCTTCTATTGGGTTGACATAGGGGTTGAATGGTACAGCTGCAATACTGCAGATCAATCGCAAGCCGAGATCGTCTCATCTAGAGCTCTTCACTGATTACCTGCTCCCCTGAAACTCTTCATTTTCTTCTTTAAATCCCTCACTCCCATGAAAACCCAACGTTTCCATGAAGGTCCACAAGCCCTAGCGACCATAAGCAACCGGCGAAACCCTGACTACACCCTCATAATATGATGGAACCCCTGATACCCTATGGAACCAACTGAGCACTGAAAACCTTTGAAACCCCTTCTGAGGGCCTTCCTGGGGCTGATGATAGAAATCCTTAGCATTGCCTAAAAGGGACCCTAAACTCTGGGAATTACGGGTATATTCCTTTTTATGGGTAATATTACCTTTTAGGACCCTAAACTCTGGGAATTATGGGTATATTCCTTATTATGGGGTAATGCCTAAGGGTTTATACCATCAACTTTAGTAACACTGAGCCCTAACCCCCTAAACCCTGAACCCTAAACCCTAAACCCTAATCTGAGGGCCTTCATATTATGGGTAATGCTAAGGATTTATATCATCAACCTTTAAACCCTAAACCCCTAAACCCTAAGCCCCTAAACTAAGGATTTATACCATCAACCGTTTTTTTCAGAGCCAAGGTGATCAATCCGATCGGTCGACTCAACGAGCTGCTGACGTTGCTGGAGCTACGCTTTGCCCTGGGTCCGTCGGGGATCAAGGGTTTAGGGTTTAGGGGTTTAGGGTTTTAGGGTTTAGGGCTTAGGGCGTTTAGGGTTTAGGGTTTAGGGGGTTTGAGGGAACTTGGGGGGAGTTCCTTGTAAGGGCTCCGTGTAGCAGGAACCATAAAAGTTGGGAATCTATACTACAGTCGCATCTGTTCCCTAAACCCTAAACTCTGAGACTCCCATTTCACAAGAGCTGACCAGGATTCGCTCGTAAGATCACCGCTTTTGCAGCAACTCGAAGAGCTTACCATCTTGTGAAGCGGGTAAAGATCAGGAGTCGTACCGTAGGCCGTAGGCTTTGAGGGGCGGCTGAGTTTAGGGGACAGACCGTGACGCGCCATAACATAATATGATACAATGTAATACTGCAATATGATATAATACACTACAGTATGAGATAATATAATGCAATAAAGCCTTGAAAGTTGAACTTTGAGACGACTTCCCCTCGCTTATAGCCGCAGGACGCTGACCGACCGCGACGACGCTGTGATTGCTGTGTACAGTAGAGCCCCACAGTGTCGTGTGCGCATATTGCAGTGCCTCTGCCGAGACCTCGGAAAGTAGCAAAGAGCTTGCTCACGACGTCCAAGCAAATATGGGTTATAACTATAGTTACCCTACTTATAACCCCACTTACAACTACCCATGAATGAACCTCCAAGTGCCGACAGATAGCTGAGACAAAACAAGCAACGAGAAACAGGATGCGTGGTTCTGGAACGGGATTTCCATGCAATGGCCGGTGTTTGCAGAAGTCCATTCGTGAAGCTGACAACCCTACACGTCCGGTCTCGCAAAGATCCTGGTAATATGGCAAGACTCTCAACCCTAAACCCTAAACCCACAGAAATCCGTGGAAACATAGAGCACAGAAACTCTCGACCACTTACTCGAGGCTAAGAGTCTGAGGGGCTTTATTGCAATCTGAACGGAAAGCGGCCAAAACCCTGAAGCCTAAACCCTTTAGGGCTTCAGGGGTTTAGGGTTTAGGGTTGAGCTCTAAAGTCCCTTGCAAACGCATGAAGCCACAACCTTAATTAAACCCTAAACCGAGTACGTTTCCTTCATTCAGGGGCACATATTCAGAGGCATAAGAGGCCTTCCCAGGTCTCTCCGCCCAAGCCCTAGATTCACTCATCATGGCTTCGTTATATGACTCCGGCCCAGGTAAACCCTACAAACCCTAAACCCCAAACCCTAAACCCCTAAACCCCTAAACCCTAAACCCAAACTCTAAACCCCTAAATCCCCAAACCCTAAATCCCTTAAATCCCTTAAATCCCCAAACCCTAAGCCCCTATTCCCAGAGTTTGGGCTGCTTACGACTTGAACGTTGGGGCCTGGACGCAGGCGTTGCGTGGTGTTGCTCCAAAAGAGGGCCCGGTGCCCAGGGCCGATGCCGCTTCGGAACTCTGGGTTGCAGGGTTTAGGGTTCAGGGTTTAGGGTTCTTAGGGTTCAGGGTTTAGGGTTCAGGGTTTAGGTTTAGGGTTCAGGGTTTAGGTTTTAGGGTTTAGAGATAAGGGTTTAGGGGTTAGGGTTTAGGGTTTAGGGCTGTGGCTGCTGCAGGGAGAGCCATCGGACTGCTGAAGCCCGACAGAGTTTGGAGTTTGTGTGGTAGCAGCCCGAGAACACTCTGATGGCAACAGTAGCAAGAATGGTATTACTATCGTTGATGATATACATCCCGCATTACCTTAAGGACCCTAAACTATGGGAATTATTGTATCTTCCTTGTTCTGATCCTGCATTACCTCAAGGACCCTAAACTATGGGAATTGTGGTAGATTCCTTAGTCTGGGGTAATTTATATCATCAACCCTAATAACACTAGCAAGTATCACCATCCCTAAACCCTAATCCCTAAACCCAAAAAATCCCTAAACCCAAAAAAAAAACCCAAAACCCTAAACCCTAAACCCTAAACCAGTATCCTCATGGCCAGGGCATGGACTGCGGTTCAAAGCATGTCGGAGCCCTATGACATGGTAGAGGAAGCCTAGATCCAAGGTTACATAGGTTTCTGGTTTAGAGTTTAGGGGTTTAAGGGTTTTGGGGTTTAAGGGATTTAGGGGTTTAGGGGTTTTGGGGATTTAGGGGTTTTGGGGTTTAAGGGTTTTGGGGATTTAGGGGTTTAGGGGTTTAAGGGTTTTGGGGTTTAGGGATTTAGGGGTTTAGGGGTTTAAGGGCTTGGGGGTTAGGGGTTTAGGGTTTAGGGTTGGAACTCTAGAACCAGGCTATATAGGTTTAAGGTTTCATTAGGGTGTACAGGGCTGGAGGTTTGGGGCTAAAGCTCCGCACACCAACTAAGCCCTCCCATGTGTTGCATAGATGGGCACCAACGTAAGCCATCTGAGTCGTGTTTCGGGGGGGGGGGGGTTCTAAATAATTACGTGCCTGTGCCATGATACTATAACCCTAAATCCTAAACCCTAACCCCTTAAACCCTTACACCCTAAAACCCTACCCCCTTACACCCTAAACCCTAAGCCCCAAAACCAGTACGGGCGCAGGCCCGTTCTGCGCAGAGGCCTTGAGAACCCCCAGGTCCCTTTTTTCGCACGAAGCTCTGCAGGCACAACCTTGCGACGACGATGATGGCTTTCTTTCGTAGTGGAAGAGGAGCTTTTAAGGGTCGGATTACGGCTTAGGGGTTTAGGGGTTTAGGGTTTAGGAGGAGCCTTTAAGGTTTAATTAGGGAAAGGGGGTTCAGCGTTTCAGAGTCAAGGGGTTCAGGGTTTAGGGTCGGCCGGTTCAGGGTTTAGGGGTTCATGGATGGGGTTTAGGGCTCAGGGTTTAGGGTTGGGCCAAGCGCGCAAGGAAGGAGCAGGGTTTGCATGATGGACGGCGGGTTTTGAGAGCATCAGGCGGGTGTCCTCTGATGTGCTAGCCTGAGGTTTTGAAGTTGAGACCGTCGGGATGTTCTTGCCCCAAGCCACTCCTCAGGAGATTTGCAATTTGCTGAGCGGACTGGCAAGAGTGCCGATAGCCGTAGATTTTGCAGTGTTTTATCCCCCCACGGCCATGATCCACTTCGTGCTGCACAAGTCGTGGCTGTCGCTGTGCTGGCAAGAGTGATGCGCTGTAGGATGTTGCAAGCCCTGCTTTCCAGCCTCTTTATGGGACATCAACACAGCTTTTTTCGGTATCGCATGTCAGTCGTCCAACCATGTCGTACGTGTTGGAAGCTTTTGGGTTAGTTGCAGTGTCCGGTTAGGGATATGGTCACTTCATTGCAGCTGTTCCTGCGCGAAATTTTCCACGTGCGAGGCGGCAGAAAAAGCTTGTCGGATGTTCTGCAGCACGAGCGAGCATCCACTGTGCCATGCAGTGTTGGGGATGATGAAGAGGCTTGTTGCAACGAGGCCTTCGATTTTGAACCTAATCCCGAAACCCTAAATCCCCAAATCCCTCAATCCCTGAATCCCTAAACCAATAAACCCCCTAATTACCCTAAGCCCTGATCCCCAACTTTTTTTAAATCCCTAATCCCTATACCCCTTATTACCTTAAGCCCTAATCCCCAAATTTTTGTAAATCCCTAAACCCCTAAACCCCTGATTACCTTAAGCCCTCATCCCCAAATTTAAAAAAATCCCTCATCCCTAATCCCTGAACCCCTGATTAGCCTATAATCCCCAAACTTTTATAAATCCCTAAACCCCTAATTACCCTATAAACCCTATAAACCCTATAAACCCTATAAACCCTAAACCCCTAAACCCCTAATTACCCTAAGCTGAAGATTTCCTAATCCCCAAATTTTATCAATCCCTAAACCCCTAAACCCTTAATTACCCGAATTACTAATTACTCTAAGCTGAAGAAATCCCGAATCCCTAAACCCCTAGTTACCCTAAACCCCTAATCACCCTAATTACCCTAATTACCCTAAACCCCTAATTACCCTAAACCCCTAAACCCCTAATTACCCTAAACCCCTAATTACCGTAATTACTAATACTAATTACCCTAAGCTGAAGATTTCTAAACCCTAAACCCTAAACCCTAAACCCTAACCCTAAGCCCTTAATCACCCTAATTACCCTAATTACCCTAAACCCCTAATTACCCTAAACCCCTAAACCCCTAATTACCCTAAACCCCTAATTACCTTCATTGCCCTAGTTACCTTCATTAGCCTAAGCTGAAGATTTCCCTATCCCCCCTAAACCCCTATAGATCCCTTTAAGGGAACCCTTATAGCACCCTTTAAAGGAACCCTTATAAACCCTAAGCTCTAAGCTGAAGTTTTTTGGCCCTCCGCAGGTTCCTTCCTGATCATGTTCCTTGTCTGGGCCTTCACGAATGCAATCTTGTTCAATGTGCCCCCCGGGCCAACAGTAGGGGTTTGGGGGGGTTTAGGGTTTTGGGGTTTTAGGGCTTTAGGATTTAGGGGTTTAGGATTTAGGGGTTTTGGGGTTTTGGGTTTAGGCTTTAGGGTAGAGTATGCCCCCAAACCCTACTCTAATTATGTTCGAGGGGCCCCCGCGGGCCAACATTCTTCCCTTGAAAGGGATCTATAAGGATCTGTCAGGTGATCTATAAGGGGGTAGGGGGCTTCGGGGTTTAGGGGTCCGGAGGTTTAGGGATTAGGGTCTAGGTCTTTATGCCAACATTACTCATACCCTTGTGGGGTCCTTCTTAGGTTTTAGAGTTTAGGGTTTAGATTACAGTAGAACATACCCCAAAACCCGATTCAAATTACACGTTCAATGTGCCCCCCGGCCAACATTATTGGGGATTAGGGTCTAGGGTTTAGGGGTTTACGGTTTAGGGGGGTTTAGGGTTCAGGGGTTTAAGGTTCAAGGGTTCGGGTTTGGGGACTGACCCTTAGACATGTAGTTACCTTCAAATCCATCAACCCTCAACCCTATAATTACCTGCCCTTTTGAGGGCTCCTTATTCTGATTTACTCAGAACCCTAAACCCTAAGCCCTTTGAGGAGGCAGTAGAAGCCTTCTCGAAACCCCTCAAGACTCAGACTCTGAACCCAATCAGTTCATGGCAAGGACGGAGCTTTGACGACCTCCCGCAACATACAGGAAAGGAGCCCTAAACCCTCAACATCCTTAAACCCGAACCCCGAAGAGACGTCGATTCCGACATGTTTCTTCGGGAGAGCACGGGTCGTTATGGGTTCAGGGCTCCTCCTTTCATCTGCTTACTTCTTAAGCAAGGGGGCTATGGCGGGCTCTCGAGGGTTTCATAAGGTTTAGGGTTTAGGGTTTAGAGGCCTTCGAAAGGATTTGTGGGCAACAAGCGTGTGAGAAGGATCGCATATCGGTTTTCAGATGCTCCAAGCTCCAGAAGTCGGAGCTGCGAGCGAAACCTCTCCTGAAAGCCGAGGAGCCGACAGCCCTAAACCTTATGAACCCTAAGCCTTACCTGAGCCCGAAAATAACCTACCATTTTTGAGGACTTACTGAAAAGAAATCATAATAAGGAGCCCTAAAAACAGCCGAGGGTTCTTCATGGCCCAGGTAAACCTGAAGCCGAAAGCCCAAAGCTCCCGTACAAACCCTATACTTTTCGAGCCCAAAAGAATCAATTACCCATACCCTTCTAGGGGGTTCCTTCTTGGGGTTTAGGGTTTAGGGTAGAGTATACCCCCAAAACCCTACCCTAGTTATGAAGGCTTCTACATTAACAATCCGAAGCCCTTCTTGGAGGGTCGGGGGGCTTTGTAAGTAGTTCTTATATAGACTTATAAGTACCATAACCTCAATTAAGATCCATTTTAGGGTACTTATAAGTTTACTTTTTGCCTACTTACTAAGTCCCCCGACCCTCCAAGCTGAGCTGGAAGTCCGAGGATTCTCTCCTTCGCCAGTAACATGACGCATGCCTCGGACTATCTGCACGGCCCTTGGGTTGGCGGGGTGGATTTAGGGGTTTAGTTTAGGCTTTAGGGTTTAGGGGGTTTGGGTTTGGGTGTAGGGTTTGGGCTTTAGGGTTAACGGGCATCGGGGGAGAAAGGTTGGCTCAGCCTTCCCGGATGAGCGGAACTTCTATTCAGGTTTAGGGTTTAGGGTCAGGAGCCAGAAGCCATGGGGATAGGCCAAACTGGGTTGGGGTAATTGTTTCACAGATGAGGGGTCCATTTGTTGAAGGTCAAGCTATTAGTGATGCTAGTGTTTAGGATCTACATCTCCTACATAGGGAGCTTTTCCGTACTGTTCTCATTCGGCAATGTGCCACAGCCACCAGAATTGTCACGGCTAGATGGCTGATCCGAGCTGCCTACACGGAGATTCCTGGGATGATTATCCAGCCCTAACCCATTACCTCGGATCCTTATTTAGATCTACTTGGCAAACATAAACGTTGAATCCTACCCTGCAGCAGAGAAGCCGCGAAGCCCAAGAGAGCACTGAGGCGTCGATTAAGCCATCAGCGGGATAGCTCAGTTTTTTAAACCAAGTACCGGGACAACACATATGCTTGCGGAAGCCAACCACCGCCAGCGGCACCCAGTCTTTGATTAGGAAAAGGGCTTCACGAGCAGAGGACCCTCAACCCAAAGCCACAAGTCCTACATCTTAAACCCAGAATACCCTTAATATCCGCAATGCCAATGCCCTAAATACCCTGAGAATAATATCCACAATGCCCTAAATACCCTGTAGCCACTGTAGCCCTAAACAATCAGATTCGGACCCTAGACCCCTAAACCCTAAACCCCTAAACCCCTATATAAACCCCAAAGCCCTAAGGGATAATCCACGGTCCTGCCTTTTCTCAACGATCCTTCAGGTCCGCCTCGGTCGCAGATGCGGCGAAAATCGGCTTCTTCGTGGTACCTGGGCAAAACAAGACTCCACAAGTCTGCGTTCTGCTTCTCTGCAATGTGGTTTAGGGGTCAGAAATTCTGGTTTTTGGATCTTTCGCTTCAGCACTTCAGGGTTGAGAGGAGAGTCTGAGGATGTGCAGAATGAACACAAGCTGTCTTGAAGCGGTTCGGAAGTTCGGTTGGTGATGATGACGACGCTGACCCTGATGACGATCGGGTAGTTCCATGTTCGTGGCCGTTGAATCTTGAGACGGGGACTTCGAGGACATGGATGCACTTGCAATCAAGGGTGGTCGGGTACATGTGAAGCATCCGAGTTGAGGTACCCTAAGCCCTAATTACTAAACCCCTAAACCCTAAACCCTAAACCCTAGCCTGCTTCCAGTCTCTGAGCTCTCGAACCGTCCCTTTAGCCAACGCGCTCGCAGTGCGTCAGTGCTCTTTCGGTTGGACCCGCTGCTTGACGGAGACCTGTGTTTCCCTAAATTCACGGATCTCTCTGCTGAACGACTGCCGGAACTGAACAAGCCCAGGGAAGCACGGCCAACAATGGCTGCTGCTGAATTGTCTTTCACATTGGTTCTTTGTATAGAGGCACTTCGCTCCAAACGGCAAGTGTGCAAAACATTGACGGCACGTCTGAGGGATGATGAGTCAGTGACGGACATGTAATTACACCGATAGAGTTCCCCACGCCCGGCACCTTTGAACACCTTCCCGCGTTCCCCTCAAACACACCCTCCCCGCGCCTAATGACGCCTCAGGACAACTTCTTGATCCTCGTGGACTCGGCAATCCAGGCCCCAAGCCATTTCTCCGGCGAGTCCGAAGCGGCCCTAAACCCAATTAGCCCTGGGCCATCAGAAGTCCCCCCCCAGAAGTTGGGAACATCGAAGCTCCGGAAGCCTTACTTGTATGGGTCTCTCCATAAGATGTTTGTTGGGGGTTTAGGGTCTACTGCGGTGCAAGTGTTGCTTGGAGATCACCTATCCGGCATTGCGGTGTCGGCTCCGGCTGCAGTCTTGCGGCTTTAGGGTTTAGGGTTCAGGGTTTAGAGGTTTAGGGGTTTAGGGTTTAGGGATTTAGGGTTTAGGGTTTAGGGGGGGGGGGGTAATCCCAACAGCCCGACGACCAAGCCCATTCCATTTGCCGCCGATCGGGGGTGAGAGCATGTGACTGAATATGAAGTGGAACATGCAATAACCGAATCATACGGTAATCTAGCATAATCGATGCAGTCATGATGATAGCAAGAAAAGAAACAGCCAGAACATACTAACAAAAGCATCGCAAAGAATAACATGGAGTAGGGAGCCGCAGACAGCAGAAGCAGAAGCAACAGCAATCCACATACGCAACGGTCTAGCAGCAGAAATCATGCACTGCAAAACTGGCAGCAAGAGCAACTTCAGCAAGACTGAGCCAGACTGCGCGACAAGCATCGGCATACCTTGTAAGAAAATAAGTAATCATGGGGTGAGATAGAGAGAATACTAGTGTGTCTGGAAGCAGAAGAATTTCGCATGAACAGCCTTGGAATTGGATGTACAGTTTAGTGGATAACGTCGGCCTTTGCCGAGACAAATTGCACAGAAGCAGCAGTACCCAGAGCCTATATCAAAAGACCCGCGGCAGTTACGCATGTGCCGGCGGGCTCGTCAAGTGCTGGATGAGGCCGGGTCTGTGATTTCGGGATTCCGCCGTAGACTTAAAAGCCTTTAACCCTAAACCTTAAACGCTAAACCCACCCTTCACCCTAAATTGCATCTGACTCCGGGGATTTGGATGCGGTGCTGGAATGCAATACTGTAGGAACCTGATTAAGAAACCTGGTCTGTACCAGATCTCTTATATGGATCCTCGTATTTTTGTGGGTCATAGGGTCAGGGTTTCTTAATGAGGTTCCTACATTAGGCAGGCGAATCCGAAAATTGAAGTCGGCACCGGGTTGATGCCATGGGCCGAAATCTAAACCCCAAGCCCACACATGATATGGGGGCCTTAAAAATTGGAATAGGGTTTTGGGGTATTTCATGCTACAGTTGCTGGAACTTCAAGAAGGAAGCCCAAAATCGTACTTGTGTTGTTTAGGATTCTGTAGTAACCCCCATCCAAAAGCCCCAAGGGCCGCCCCAGTTCTGAACATTTAGACCCCCCCCCTGTGTGTTAAAGGGTTTAGGGTTTAAGGGCTTGGCGGTTAGAGTTTAAGGGTTCAGGCTTTAGGGCTTAGGGTTTTGGGTTTAGGGTGGCTAGCCCAATGAAAGGAAGGTGGTGCTTGAACAGGGATCCCAGTATTGAAGCCCTTCCAAGAGAGAAGGCCAAAGCCCTGAGCCCTAAACCCCGAAGCCTAAACTGCAGGGGGTACAGCAATCGGAGGTAGGCATGACCGACTGGCTCTTAGTAAGGAATGGGGAGAATGGGTTATTGGGACTACTTTAGGGGACCTTAAGGGATTATCATAGGGATCCTTTCCCCCATTCCCTACTAAGAGCCAGGGAGATGAAGAGAAAGTCTTTTGCCAGGCCCTGCCGGATTGGCGAAATCAGATGACTGGCTCAGGCCAGTTCTGCTTTCGAAGGTTTGGGGCTTAGTGCCATTATTAAGGGTTTGGGTTTAGGGTTTAGGGGTTCAGGGTTTAGGGTCTAAGGCTTAGTGCTACGAAGGATTAGCGGGCTAGTGCTTGAGGGATTTAGCGGTTAATCGCTTCCGCCTTTCATGAAACACCCCCCTAATCATAAAGACACATTGGGGCGAATCCTGCCGAAATCATTTCTGCCCTTGAAAACCTATTCTGAATTCTGAATTCGGGGGAGGGTTCCGAGGCTCGAAATCAAGACCAAAACGGTGCCCTAAACCCTAAACCCTAAACCGTAGTGTCCTTGGAGAGGCTCAGGGCAGAGTTCTCCAGCCAGGGAGCCCTTGCTGGAGGTGGCTTCCGGCTTCGGGTTTTGCGGGGTTTAGTAGAGTTGTGGTTTAGGGTTCTGGCTCAACCCTACCTGTAGCCGAAAAGACTTACCTGATGAAAGAAGTATCTCTATATATATATATATGTGTATATATATATATAGAAACCCCTGAAAAGGTAGGTCTTCCCGGCTGCAGGTAAACCCTAAACCGTGGCTTTCTGCAGCGCCTGGGCTTTAGGGTTTAGGATTCTGGCTAAAACCTATAAACCCCGTAGGAGCCCAATAGGTAAGCTTTAGACTTTTTTGGATATGTTAAACCCCTACTAAAATTTACTAAAAGACAAGTTTAAACTTTTTTGGGCCAGGGTTTTAAAGCGCTTGGGCCTTAGGGTGGAGGCTTCCGGTTTGTTCGGCCCCAGGGATCTTCGAGGAGGGGTTCCTTCTAAGGGCTCCCTTTTTTATCAGGATCTGCACAAGAGCCACTATCTAGGTTTCTATAGGGGTTCCCTTTAAGGGTTTCCTTGCTACAGCTTAAGGCCGTAGTAGCTTACGCTAGTGTAACTTTGTGCAGGATCCCGGGTCGAAGAAGCTTGTTCTGTTAAGAGCGTCATGGCTTGGGGCTTCGGGTTTAGGGTTGTTTGATAAATTTGGGTTTAGGGTTTAGGGTTGAGGGTTTAGGGTTGAGGGCTTTCCTTTGCGGATTCGTCTAGAAACTCTGGGTTTCGCAGCTCTAGCTTTCATGCGGTCTATCAGCTTAGCATCAGTTTGATAAATTTGGGCTAAACCCGAAAACCTAAACCCTCAGCCCTCTTCACCCCTAAGCCTGACACCCCTAAACCCCAAGCACTTAGGTTCCTTTGCATGGCAGGTGTCGCTAGACCTCCCAGGGTCTGATAGAAAAACTTGAAACCCCATAAAGGACCCTTCAAACCTCCTAAACTCCGATAGAAGCCCTCTAGAACCGTATAAGGCCCCTTCAAAGAACCTCCTAAACTCCGAGAGACTCCAGTCAAACACTCGGCTGGGTTCTGCCTTAGCCAGGGTTCGACACCTTCCCAGAGCCGCGGAGGCCACGGGCTCTAAGTTTCTCTGCCTTTGAGACTGAACCGGGATACTTTTAAAAGTTTCGGGTTTTAGGGTTTGGGGTTTAGAGTTTAGGCTTTGGGGATTAGGGTTAGTATTCAAGTGAGTGTTCCTATGTTTTCCTTCGGCATCACGTCGCATTTCATAGTGTGAGCCCCATGGGATGATTTGGTGTCATGTTCATTATGAGCTCAAGCTTAGGCTCTTTACAAGGCTTTAGGGCTGTTTGGAGCTTTCCGGTCAGAACTTGACGATCCCGGGGGGGGTGCACGATTTTCACGCAGGCTCGGGCATTCCACAGGAGTAATACAGAGGTCTAAACGTTCAGTAAAACTGTCTCCTTGCCTTTCCGTTCCTAATTTTTCGTGCTGAGGTATACCCGGACGCCAAACCCCGAAGAGGGGCTTATGTTATATAGTGCGTTTGGCTTGCGAGCCCGGAAGCCTTATTGCCAACAATCGCGTGACTATTACTGGTACTTTTTTGCTAGCACTATGATCAGTACTACTCTTGGCTGTTAAATCCATTACCATTCCAATATTTTTCCATTATCATGATTGCTGTTGTTGCCACTGTCCTACAACCCTCCTGGGGCAACTCTGGCGCGTAAGGGTGCCGAGAAACAGGAGCTCCAGGTTCGATTCGAAGACCTCATTTAGTATTTCATTGAGTTACATGACATGCAAGCTGTATTATGGTATGTCAGGGTATGTTACGATATTTCAAAAAAGGGTATGGTATGTGTGAAGTTATGTTGTGCTATATAAAACTACATAAATCTATGTTGAGTTTTTATTGTATGATTTTTATTTTGTATTTTGTAATGCCATATGGTATTATACTAAACCATATTATTATTTTGTCATATGAAGTATATTCCGTCATATTCTGTTATGATATACGTTAGTAGAGTATGTTATGATCGCTGTTGTATATTTTGTTGTGCTGGATCTAGTCGATTTGCATAGCGACCTTCGCTCATGCGATGGTCCCAAAAAGACAGGAAGAGCGTTGACTGTCCTAGGGTTTGGGGTTTAGGGTTTTAGGGTTTAGGGTTTTAGGGTTTAGGGTTCAGGGTTTTGGGGTTTAGGGTATAGGGTGCCCATCCACGGCCTTAGGGTTTGGGGTTTCAGGTGTAGGGTTACAGAGCTAAAGCTGGCGGAAGGAAAAGCACGCTGCAAACCTTACACAGTCTCAAATTATACTGTATTACATTATATGAAAATGTTGACTTCATAATACTAACCAGATTGCTTTCAGGCCCAGGCGGGGGGGAATGATTATTGATGGGGTGGAGGGGGGGGGGGTCGAGTAGTACCACTCCCTCTGTGGAAGGCTGACAAAAGGGCCTCAAGTGTTCGTGTAGGAACCAGGGACGGGATGATTATTGAGTTCCGGTAATCAGGCTTCATAATTAGAAAGGAATTTATAAATACGTTCTGGGGATCGATTTTATACTTGAGGGGGGGTCTTTATGAACATGAGCTTAACAGCATCCGTTTATATTGGATGCTATGCCATTATTGTGTGTTGTCTTATAGTATGTTATTTTCTGCTGAGAAGAGGTCCAGAGGTTCCAAGGCTCCAAAAAGACATCGAATACAATGTCATTCAATGTAACATAACACAAAATAGCCTTGTCTAACATAACATAACATAGCATCAAAATGATATAATACAATATGATACAACATAATGCGAAATTAAGTACACTATAGTACAACGTAATACAAAATTATGTATGATATAACATGTTACATTTTAAAACATCAGACATCATACCAAGAAAACAGATGTTAAAATATGCAACATCATGTACAGTTTCCTGAAAGACTCGGAGGTGTAGACTGGACATGGCCCAGCATCATATATCCAACACATCCCTAGCGTGGACTGAAGACTGCAAGACCCCTTGCCCTTAGTCTTGCTACTAGGAGAAGCCTGAAGGAATTCAACACCAGCCCAAAGGTGGCTCGTCGTTCCAGCCCTTCAGTGGGAGTGGGCAGCGCGGGGGCCCCGCCTCTGCCAGCATTCTTCCACGGTTCAGGTTCAGGGTTTAGGGTGGGATCAGTCGATTTCAAAACTGGTAGATGGTGGTGTAAGCTTCGCACTAGATGTGGTTGGCAAGTTTGAGTGGCTCAGCCGCTGTCGTGTCTGTCGGAGGGTCTGCCGATTAGACATACTCAAAGAAACTGCATGCACAAATCTGATCTCGCGCTTGTTCTTCAGCTGCAGAAGCTGATGCGTTTTGTTTGCTTCGCCCGGTTATTACTTCACCTTGTGCTAAGCCATGTTTCCGCGACGATCCTCAGTGCTATGTATGGTATAGTTTTCCAAAAACGCCTATTCCAAGTTTTTCAGGCCGCTGTAAATACGTACGCTTCCGGAGTAAAACTCTATGAAAACCTCGTTAACCCCTGTGAAAAACCTAAAGCCCTAAACCCTAAAACCTTAAACTTAAACCCTACGAAATGTCAAAATAGAAGCTAGAACAATTACCAATTTGGTTCCGTAGGGTTCCTTAATCTAAATATGTTATGTGTACCCCAAAACCCTATTCTTGGTTTAAGGCCCCTACATTGATTGCCACTACCTGCGCCTAAACCCCTAACACACTAAGCTCTTACACCCTAAGAACCCAAAACCCTGCCCAAAACCCTAAACCCCTAGCACCCTAAACCCTAACACCCTAAACCGTAAATCCCTGAAAGCTTACACCTGGGAGCCCCACAGCCCCAAAACCCCAGAATCCGAAAGCGCCAAAACCCTAAACGCCAACTCCCTAAGATCTTGCACCCTGCCTGGGAAACTCTGCTAGAGCCTTTCGTTAAAGCCCTACCCAGACCTTATCACATCCTGCATTACCCAAAAAAAGGGAATATAATACCCTAATTCCCATAGCTTAGGGTCCTTAAGTTGCTTAATACTGTTGATGATATAAATCCTCATTACCTTAAGGACTCCTTAAGGTAATGAGGATTTATATCATCAACAGTATTAAGCGTCTATTTGCCACAGGATTCAGAGCTCTACCTGAACCCCAAAACCCAAAACCTTTAAAAACAAAGCCCTAAAAACCCCTAAGCCCCTAAACCCCTAAACCAAACCCTCAAACCCTAAAAAATCTTAAGCCCTGAAACCCCTAGAAAAAGCCCTTTAACAATATAAGAATTAAAACAAGAAGCTAAAACTAAAACTCGAGACAGCCTAAGCCCTGATCCTGCAGGTCTCGGAGCAGCAGGCCCCTCGTCACAGAGCCGGATGGCCTGAGAAAAGCGCGTGCGCGACCCCGTGAGAGCAAAGTCCGCGGGAGGTTTTGGGGTTTTAGGGTTTAGGGTTTTTTGCGGTTTAGGGGTTTTGGGGTTTAGGGGTTTAAGGGTGGGGCCGGAGGGGAGGGGGGTTAAGGTTTTACAGTTTAGGGGTTGACGGTGGAGGCTGCGTGGTTTAAAGTTTTTGGGTTTACTGTAAGGCTGTTTTGACGTTTTTGGGGTTACTATGAGGCTTACTGCTAGCTTTCCATAAACAAGTGCTTTTTTTGTGAAGTGGTGATACCCACTGTTCGGCTAAGTTGTCGAAGCTGAGCTAAAGTGGAGGATTCAGGCATCTCCAAAACCAAGCTTGGGTGCATCTATAGTTTAAGGTATATTCCTTAATTAAGGGGTATTGGGTTCTCTGGGAAGAAGGTGCAGGAATGCATCAGTTCACAAGTCTTGACTTGAAGCCGGCAGCTCCGCAGTTGGAGGCTGCAAATTTCATTTTGAAGGAGAGACCTAGCTGGTAGCACACCATACGTCGCGAAATCGCTGCAACACACCGGCCACATTCTTCGACTTGCATCTGAAGAATATGAAGAATCCTCCTGCCTGCTGGGGCCTTTCTTCGCATCAGCAGCCGGATGATTTCACTAATCGTGCTCATGGCTCATGTTCATGATGCCGACTCTACTGTGCCACAAGCAGCAGAGCACAAGGAGAAGGCAGCGCCTCGGTTGGCCGTTCATGTCCCTGGGCGGCGATATCTAGAGTTTCATCAAAATGCACAGCCGCAGCAATGATCAGAGTAAGCAAAACCATTCTAAACCCTTAAGGCAACACATCATAGCGACCACAGCAAAAGACAGCACCGCACAAGAACGACAACAACAACAACAGCAACAGCAACAGCAGCAGCAGCAGCAGCAACAACAACAACACCCGCAACAACTACAACTACAACTACGACCACGACGACAAGAGCAAGAACAAGAGCAAAGTCAAGAACCAGAGCAAGAACAAGAACAGCCGCTTCTGAAAAAACTTACGCTCGTCAGAAGCGGGAGTGAGATGCTGACGGTCATAGCGCCAATACAACATAACACAGTGGGCGAGCCCTGTGAAACAACCATACCGACCATTGCGACAGCCCCAACTCCGAGGCTTTCCATTTTGTTCCGGTCCAACTTTCGCAAAAGGTTGATGTATGCTTGGGCTTATGAGATATCCGCTTCTGGCCCCCTTACAGCGTTGAACATGCCCTCGGCGTTTCACACGCTTAGGCAGGGGAGCTACAAGTTGGTTTCTATCTTCCGCAGCTGCAAGCTGTTCTGGGTAATTGCGGACAGTTGCATTCATGCGCGTGAATATTGCTAGCACCCAGTTCTACGCGAACCAGCTACTCTTCTTTGGCATCGCGACCAGCCTCCGGGCAGAGAGGGCTTTGGGGTATACTATACTATAAGAATGCATAAGGAACCCCCAAAACAGTAGAGGAATTTATTGAGGCCTCTGTCCTAAACCCGAAACCCTAAGCCCTAAGCAACAATGCATGCCCGGTGCAATGGAACTCTGCTGGCACTGTTTTCGCTGCTCGCGACGGTCTCGGGATGGGAGGCCATGAGGAGTCTGGGCTGCCCCTTTTGGGGCGTTTAGGGTCTAGAGTTTAGGGTCTAGAGTTTAGGGTTTAGGGTCTAGGGTTTAGGGTCTAGGGTTTAGGGTTTGGGGTTTAGGGGTTTGGGGTTTAGTGGCTCCCACCTAAAGTGTAATGAAGGCAAGGGTGAGCAAAGCGCTAAATTGCGATGACAGATGTACATCGCAAAGCTGCTTGTGCACTGCGACGGGCCAAAGTTCGGCTTAGAAACCTCTAAACCCTTGAATCCTAACCCCCAGTGACCCTACACACCTGGACCCGAAAACCTCAAATCCAGATGATAACTAAACACCGAAGATCCGGACCACTGGGACCTTGTTACCCCTGCTGTCGGGTTTATTCGAAAGGCTGTGAAGAGCAGCGACGAGCAAACAGGGTGCTGGCTGCTGAAGTAAAGCCGACATCCTGGGGTCTCATACCCTTGGAACCGAGCAACTTTAGGTTTGGGCCTAAGTTCTAAACCAACTATGCGAGACTCGTAATCACTCCCCCAAACCCTAAACTCCCCTAAACTCCCCTAAACCCTAAACCCTGACCGCCCTAATCCTGACCAGAAGAGTTCCTGCTTGCAAAACCTTGAGGCTCCCTCCACATTAGACACAGGCACTGCCTGACAACAGAAGTTGTTTAATGCAGGGGCCTCAATAATTGCCTACATTATTTTGGGGTTCCTTATTAGAATGATACCAAAACAGGACCCCAAAGCCCGATTTTGATTATTAAGGCCCCTGTATTATCATTAGTCCTTCGGGCATTGGGGAGGTAGGCAATGCGGATTTGAAGAAGGGTGCAAGGGGCAACAGCCACAGTTGCTTACTTCCTTCACTAGACCCCGCTTCTTGAAACCGCTGCTCCTAGAGCCACGAATGCGCCAACTGCACACAAGCCCGAGCCCTACATCAAATCGAGAATTTCACTGTGCCCACACTTGGACAGGAAAAGTGTTGAGCAGACAGTATTCAGGTAACAACTAAAGCAAACCCGAAACCCCAACCCCTCCAAAACTGAAGCTCTAAAGCAACAAACCAAACCTTAAATCCTAAACCGTAAACCCGAACCTTAACCCTAAACTGAAAAACCCACAAGCCTTAAGTCGCAGAGCCCTAATAGCCCCCTAAACCCTAAACCCTAAACCCTAAACCCTAAACCCTAACCTAATGGCGCCGCAAGCCGTAGTGTGTCGAAGCCCCGCAGGTTTCCTCGATCTTGGCGTCTGCCTGCGCTTGCGCAGCAACTGGGTCCTTAGGGGAGCTTAGTTTCGGTTTAGGGCTTAGGGCTTGGGATTTAGGGTTTAGGGTTTGAGGGTTTGGGTTTTGGGTTTAGGGTTTCCACGGTGTTCAGGCTGTGTGGTGAAAATGGCCTGAATAAGTGTGTCGTTTCGAGGCACTATCGATAGGATTTAGGGCTTCGTTAGTGTCTAGAGTCTAGATTAGGTTTCCACCATAGTCGATGATCACACAGTATCAAAAAGTTGCCATGTTAAGCATGTGTATATATGTATACGTAGTAAGCAGAAATTGTGGTACCTGGAATTATGCTCTGTGCTCTATAAAGCCTTAGCCCTAACACAAAGCAGCAGTATCTTGAATCATGCTCTAAACCGCAAATCCTCAACCGTAGTGTCTGTCAGTTTAAGTTAGTCAACAAGAGCCCAGGCACTGCTGGACGACGGCCGCGCCATTACCTGGCATCATGGTTGCGCTGCAAAGTCGGCGTTTCAGTGACTGGGAAGGAAACTGTTCAGGTATTGTTATTAGCATGACTGTTCTTGTTATTGTTTTCATGATAACCCGTGGTATTTTCTTGTGATTATTATGACTACTGTTAACGACTATTATCATTAGCACTGCTGTTACTATTTTTGTTGTTATTATTATTAGCATTATGGGCTATGCGACGGAGAGCTTTATGATTCTTAGATGTATGCATTACTTGAGCCTTGGACACTGAAACTCTTGTACGCCTACAGCCCAAAACCCCTAAACCCTAAACCCCGAAACCCTTAAACTCCTAAAGCCCTAAAGCCCCAAAACCCCAAAACCCTAAACCCCTAAACCCCTAGACCCTAAAACCCACGGCTCTCAAGACCTCAGAGAGCCCTGAGCCGTGAGCCCCCCACGCACTGTGAGAACGCAGGGACTTGAGGCCGAGAACCCGAAAGCCCGGGAGGGTTCCTTTAAAGGGAGCTATAGGGGTTCCTTTAAAGGGAGCTATAGGGGTTAGGGGGTTTAGGGTTTTAGGGGTTTGGGGGTTTAGGGGTTTTGGGGTGTAGGGGTTTAGGGTTTAGGGGTTTAGGGGTTTTTGGGGTTTAGGGTTTGTTGACTTCAGGCTCGCAGGGCTATCACGGTTTAGGGTGCATACTTCTGAGCTTGGGCATCTCGTGGTGGGGCTCTGAGATGTTTAGGCTTGGGAGGGGGCGATATCAGCAGCCCGGAGATAAGGTAAAGGTCAGGATTCCACGTCTTTACGACCTGCAGATCCCTCAACCCCAATTAGGCTTAGACTTCGGTTTAGGGTTTAGGGCTTAGGGTATACTATGTCTTAAACCCCTAATCCCCAGACAACTCTGAGGTTCTTGGCTCAGAGGGGCGCCGACGCTGACGACTGGCCCGGTCCCGATGTGGCCGCCGCGATCTCCGCTGGCGTAGCGACCCGGTTTTTGTTAAGGAGCCTAATTTAAGTTACCACCATAGGGATCCACAGTATAATCGTATGGTCTCTTTATTATGGTAACTTGAATTAAACCACTTAAAACTAAAACTAAAGTAGAATAGTATGGTTTCTTTATTATGGCAACTGAAATTGAAAGCAAAATAATCTGGTTTACAGTAAACTACTATGGTTTCTTAATTTTTGCAGCTAAAAGTAAATCCCTGAAATCAGGCGAAGATCGTGGCTTCCGACTACCACTTTGCAGCACTGCAGCCCAGCTGCCTAGTTGGGCCGAAGTCTCCATGGCTTCAAATCAGTTCGTATTTACATAATTAGATATCTAGATATTTAGATATTTAGATATTGGTATCTAGATAGATAGATACTTACATATTTAGATCATTTAGAGAATTTAGATAATTTAGGTATTTAGATAAATAGGTACATAGATAGATAGACATACATGTGTTTATATGTACGCAAACTACATACTTCGCTACACAAGACAATGCATACATGCATACATACCTACTTACATACATGCATACATACATACATACACATAGATTTACCATATATGAACACCGTCTATCTACATATATACATGTATACACACATACATATGCTGTTAATCTTAAACGAGTGGAAGATAACACCGTGCTGCTTCGGCCCGAAACTGTGTTGCCCCCGAGGAAGTCCGACGGCAGCGTCGTTACCTGGGCTTCCCAGGCATGCACTGCCTGCCAAGGTGCCCCAGTGGCAGCCTCCTGGATTGGACAGTAGGGTTTAGAGTTTAGGCTTTAGGGTTTGGGGTTTAGAGTTTGGGTTTAGGCTTTAGCGTTTAGGGGTTTAGAGTTTCGGGTTTACACCACGTTCTTTTTCTTGCAGTTTGGCATTTCTGCTTCCCCGATAGTAGGGTTTAGGGTTTCGTGTCTTCGGCTTCTGGGTGTCAGCTTGTGGTTTGTATTGAAATTGGCTTCAAATTATATATATATATATATAATATTAGTATATGTGTATATATATATATCTATCAAGTATTCTTTAACTTATACTATAACATACAGTTTAATTTCTTCTTCCCTGCGTCTGCTGCTCCTGGTGCTGGCTTCTGGTTTCCGATGCTTTGGGGCACCCTAGATACAGCGGTTTAGGGTTTAGGGTCAGGGATTCGGAACTTGGCATCGTACCCAGAATGTTGCAAGAGGTCTCTCTGGGCCGGAGTACCCAAGCTCGACAAGCCCGAAGATTTGAACTCAGAAACGGGTCAGGGACCACAAAATATGGGACAGTTCAGGAAGCAACCTTGCTTGAGCGCTACATGGGTAGTTCTCTAAATTAGGGGTCCCTTCTTAGGTCCCCAATACAAATTCGGCACCCTTATAAAAAGGGACCCCAAAAGGGACCCAAAACCCCAAAGCCATGCTCATTTCGTTCAAGACCTATAAAAAAGGACCCCAAAAGGGATCCTAATTTAAATGCCCACATGCCACTGCAAGAAGTCGAGCAAAGGACTTGGTTTCGGATGTCGCCGACATTTCCGCGGAGACCGGGGCGGTGGTGGCATTGAAGCGAAACGGCACCATACTGGCCTGGGGCAAGAGGCTCGAGTTTAGGGTTTAGGGTTTAGGGGAGTTTACGGTTTAGGCTTTGGAGTTTAGGG
>CAJNJA010060342.1:0-23725 GCA_905231915.1 Symbiodinium necroappetens
GAGGGAGGGAGACGGAGGGAGACGGAGGGAGACGGAGGGAGACGGAGGGAGGGCGGGAGTAATCCGATACGTCTCAAGTCAAAGTAATCATGACATTGTCGTGGGTTCTTCCTTGTCCTGGACAACTTCTGCAATAACCAGATTTGTTGCTCCATCATACAGAACAAGGAAAATCAATTTAGCTGTTTTGCCGGGAATTGGCAACTTTCCATGCTCAGCGAAGGTGAGATCACCAAAAACTTCAGAACGAAGTCCTGAAATCTTGGCCTTGGAAGGAGCTCTTAAAATGTTTTGTGCTCTTGACAAATGGAACACTTCTTCACAAACTGATCCTAAAGCTCATAGATCTGAACTGGAATCTGCAATGCCGCAGTCCTTCGCTTAAGCTGGTCAAAGTTCATATGGTGGTGCTTCAAGTGAAGCTTATATAATTCCACCGGGCCCTTGACCTTTTCATGGATTCCTCTTCATGCCAAAGGAAATGCAGGAGATTCTGTTGGGGCCCACTCCTCCTCAAATCTAAACAACTGGTTCTTCTCGTGAAGAAGATGCTGGTTCTTGAGCCGGGTGTTCACTTGACCCAAGTGGCTTGACACCAGCGCCGTAACATCTACCTTGGGCTTGAATCAAGGCTTGGCCTTCGCCATTTCCTTGGAAAAGAGGGACCTTCTGTGGAAGGTTTAGAACCACATGTGGATGGTTCTGAGGTTCCTTCTGTTGAAGGTTCTTCTTCTTTGTACCTCTTGCAGCGTAAGTGTGTTTCACCCGTCTTCCTTTCGCAGGCAAGACACTTGGGTAACTCTTCATCACCTGCTGCATGTGCTGTGGCTTCAGAGGTACGACTGGTTGCAGGATTCCTTTTCCAAGTGGAAGTAAAGCTGAGCAGATCCAACACAAGATGGCTATTGGTGATGGCTAAGAGAACCGTTTGGTAAAGTTCAAAAGGCTCACAAGAGGCAAGGTCTGCCGGAGTCTGCCGTAAGACTGCATTCCAAAGCCATGCGCGGGTTCCCTCAATATACAGAACAGAATAGGCACGGGACCTTGGTCAAGAAGTTCAATCTTGGTGTCGCGCGGTGGCACGGTTTCAAACCACGATTTGACCTCCTCCTTGATAAGAGCCGTCTCACTGTCAGCAAAGGAAAATACTTGGTGTCGGACGGAGAGAAAGTGAACTCAATCTCTCCGGGTGCGTAACGCTCTACCGCCTTGATCAGTCTGTTGACATAGCACTTGTGCATCCTGAGACAAGAATGACGTAGGTAGGGTTCCGTTCAAGATTGATGCATTCAGGAAGAGCAGGCAGCACAGTATGCTGCATCGGAAAACTGCTGTGGCAGTATGCATTCCATGCTCTTCTTCCTGTCCTGTTGTTACAGGTGTCACGGAATGGTAACTCTCGTAGCCGTAAGAGTAAGACACAGGGTTCTTTTGCAGATTCGGATCAGTGCCTGTTCCTTTTGATCCTTTTGTTCTTCTCTTTGTTGTCTTTCTCCGCGTCTGTCTATTCGAGGCAAATGCTGCATATGAATACGACGGTTGTTCATACATGGCATAGCTCCATCCCTGATCAGCATAGTAGCTGTCTTCGTGCCATTCATCCCAGTCCGGAGCTGTGGCTTCGTAGGCTCCAGGAGAAGCGTTCGCTTGATCCTCTGTGAGGACGCGGCCTTAGCGGAATCTTTTAGTTTTCTTTTCTTCGCTCCTTTAAACGCCTTTCCTTTGTGCTCTTTGTCCTTTCCCTTTCCCTTGCCTTTGCCACCTTTGTCCTTTCCTTTTCCTTTACCGTTGTAACTGGGATCGGATGGAGGCTCTTGGCCGTCTGCCTGGTTGGCTCTCCCTTTGGAGCAATAGGGCCTAAAGCGGCCCGGGGAGCCGGGACGCATTCCAGTTCTTCTTCCTGTCTTGAATCTTCTAGCCTCAATGGCTTAATGGTCATCCATGACCCAGAAGACTGCCTCATCATCGTTTGCGAGAAACTTTTCTTCCAGAGTGTCCTCCTCTTGGAGCCAGCATTCTTCTGCTCCGTCATAATCGCCTAGAATGAGAAAGTTTCTTCCGCCCCGCTTGCGGCAGGTATCTCTTCTTCTTCTTCGACGGTCTTTCTTGTGAGAAAAGTGCCGGATGTTGGGGTCTTGAAGACTTGTCTTCGTCGTTGCAAACTGCTCAAAGATGGTTTGACGAACGATATTGTACGTGTACGTTTCTATCAGGCAGCCATAATTTGCAAGTGTAGACACAATCCGTCCCTTTGGTGTTCATCCAGATCGGACTGCACGAGGAATAAGAGAGACCGGAGAGTGTCGTTCAATGGAAAGTAACGCGTGTGGGCGTCTTCACGCCCACGGATCCATCCCAACATTGTGCTTCTGCCTGTTCCGATGGGTCCTGTAAGCGCGTGAAAGTCGGGTCCTGCCCGAAGACAGTTGCGAATCTGGTGGGTTATCTGCCAGAGCTACCTCCGGTAGAAGGTCCATCCAGGAGTTTCGCGGCCTCTACAGGACTAGCTATTATATCTAACTTAGCAATCCAGGTGACAACGTCTTGGTTGCCTTGCCACGCCATAAAACGACCCAGGAATCTCCATAGGAAGACATAGTGCTCGCCTTTCACGAAGAAGGGACGCATTTTCTTCTTGAATTAATCTGCTCCGTTGGCGGTGCAAAATTTGTCTCGGCCAAGCACTAGGGCCTAGTGCTTCCTTCTGCACTTTTTGTAGACTCGTCTTGAGAGACGGGCCATTCTTGGTTTCATCCGCACCAGTCATCGTAAGCAGGTGCTTTTTTCGGTGTGATAGCGAGATGGCTGGGCTTTTTGTCGCTCGTTATACCATATCCTGGATTGCGGCATAACACGTTGGACCTTGAGAGGTTTCGTCCTCTGAGTAGCCTCCGGAGGAATTGCTGTTGCTGTCATCACTCTGTGAAGACTCAATGCCCGCCTTGGGAAGCGACTGGCCGGAGCCAACCGCTGTGGTGGTTTAAGTGAGGGGGACGAGCCCCACGCAAGCTCCCCTTCCTGAGGGAGGATACCGGTACAGTATGGTCCCTGCTACCTAATGACTTGTCCCTTGCACGCACTGCAATACACTTGTTTTGCTATCGCTGAGAGACCTGGTATCAACAACCACTTGAGCCATATGTTACGGAACATACATGTGAGTGGCCTGTCATTGCTGAAGGTACATGACTGTACTGTCTAGACGCGACAACATGGAGGAACTGTGACACAGGAGGCGTTCACGTGGTAGGGCCATCGATACGGTGTATTTGATGTGTTTGGCACAGCGCATGAATCTATGGAATGTGGCCCAAATGCCAACCGCGGCCACCAGAGCGAAGGGTTTCGCCAACAAAGAGAGGAAGAAGTCCGGTAGAACATCACCCCTTCCCGAAGCGGAAGTGGTAGATGTGGAAACCCTCGGGAGCTCGACCAACTTGGACGGTGGTGGGGGACGACCTCACACAGCACAAGATGCGAGGGCAAGCTTTGGAGTCACCTACCTGTGATAGGTTGTGGTGGTTGGGGCGCCACGACGACCTCGACAGCCGGTTAGGCATGGGGGGCCTGTTGCCAGCCACCGCGTTTGTTTCACGGCTGATCTTCCCTGAGAGTTTGCTCCACTTGTCGGGTACCCGAAGGCTGCCCTGGGTTTACTCAGGCCCAGTATTGTACGACTTGTGCTTCTAACCACCTTCTGGCTCTAGGTTGCTGCAGTTACCACACACTTGCGGCTACCATGTGCAGCGGGTCTCGGCCAGACATCCCTGTCAATAGGACGCGGGGCAAAAGAAGAGGGTGTGATGAATTAGATTCGATTCCCCCGTTCAAACTCTCCAAAGCGCGTACCGGAGCAGCCTGCAATATTCGCATGTGCAAGAGAGCGGGATACTCTGAAGGCGTGTCTTAGCAAATCTGAAAGCGGTAGCTGCTCAGCGAGTGTCTCAGCCTTGGCATAGATTTGCATTGGCGTGGCCGATTCGAACGGTGGATGACCCGAGCAAAGCTCAAAGGTCAATATTCCGAGCGTCCACCAGTCCACCTCAGAATCTGCACGAAGTGCTCGCATCATGCAGTACTGCGGCGCAGCTCTCAGCGCCGTTCCGCCAAGGTGTGGCCTGCACGGCTGCAACTCTGCCGATGTGCGCTTCAAAGGTTGCAGAAGCCTTTGGATGCGATAAGCTCCGGGGCAAAATAGTCCTGGCAAGGTGTCGCCAACGGCGAGTTGCTTGCTAGCGGGGGCCACCAGGGCCCGCCGGGACGCGGGCAAGGAGGGGGTGCGGGTCTTGGCAGCCAGGTGGCTGGAGTGCCGCAAGTTGTGAAGGTCTTCCCGGGCACCACCTCGGCAGAAACGGGATGAGAGACGGGGCGGGGCGCTGCGTTTGCAGTGGCGACAGAAAAGGCACCTTCGCGAGGCCCATGTCTGTGAGCTTCACGTGGCCCTTGTCATTGAGCAGGAGGTTCTCCTCCGGCGTCTGGCGCGTCCCTCCGTCCCTGCCGGGCTTCCTCTGAGTCCCTTTTTGGGGCAGGCGCTGGCTTGAGGTCTCGGAAGATGATCTTCTTGCTGTGCAGGTGTTCGAAGGCGAAGACAGTGCCAGCCACGTAGAACTTCCCGCACTTCTCCTGGAGGCAGCGAAACCAACAACACGCGCCCTGTAGACTCTTAGACACATGTGGCAGGGGTCATTTCCCCAGAAGTTCTTCTTGTTGTAGGTGGCATAGAGCTCGCCGCCCAATGCCAGCTCCAGCAAAAAGTACAATGACTGGTCATAGTTAAAGGTTTCCTCAGAAAAGCAACGAGAGTGCCCTAGTCCCTACCCTGCACTGCAGCAACTGAGTGGCGCAAAGTGTCGTAAAGCTTCACAATGAAGGGAGAATCGCACAGGAGCTGAACGTTCTTCTCGCTGATGACACTGCTTTGCATTCCACTTTTCACCTGCTTTCTTCAGTGGCTGCCAGATTTCATGACGCGCATGCAAGGTGGATAAGGCACGGGCCACATATCCCTTGCTCAAAGCCTTTAGTGCGTAGGTCTCTCCTGTGTTGAGATGCTCCACCTGAGCTGGGACGGTGGAGGGCACCTTAGACCCTTCGTGAGAGAGACTGCTACGTCCAAAAGCCGTACCTGGGTTTCGGTTGCCTGACACCGCAAATCCTTCCCATTCGCAAACTTCTCGTTCATCCCATCTGGAACCTAGAATGTCTCAGTCTGATACTGTATCTTTTTACCTCTGTGAACGGATTGCGAGCGGCCGGTCCCGTCAGTTCCGTTCCATTCCAGGTCTAAACTGCCCTGACACTGACAGCATCTCGCACTGAACAGCAAATGTTCAGCTCCTTACTGTGCAACGTGGCCGCGCAAGCACATCCCCCGAGACGGGTCGGGTCGCAAATGGGTTCGGAGCTCTTGGCTGCTGACTGTTGACATCCAGCAACTGCATCGACACCGAGTGGCCATCTCAACTGCGCCAAAGCCACCACACCCCAGCAAGCCAAGCTTCTTCAAATCCTGCAATTTCAACACACCAGTGAAAAGATGTGGTGCTGACAGACATGCCAACAGCTTCTGGCACTGCCACGACTCGGGCTACTTTCTGCTCCACTGCTCCGCTCCTTGAACTTGATCTTCCCGAAGCTGGCCGCCGCACTGGGCGCCACCGTGACCGGCTTCTTCACTGAGCCCGTGCCGTCCTTGCCACGCCTCGTGAGCTCCTGCACGGCTGCCAGGCAGTATGCGCATTGAGAGCTCACCGCGATCCAGGGATATCCAGGGGCGGGGTCCGGGTGCGAGGTCTCTCCTGCAAGGACCCAAGGAGGATCTCGAAGGATTCTTTGTCGACCACCAACGTCTGATCACAGGTGCGCCAAACCTACTCCATGAAGACTTCAGTACGCCGCGAGATCCCATCTAAGCCACAGTAACTGCAAATACTGCACGTGCCTTCGCTTATACTGGGACACTTAAGTTTCAAGGACAGATTTATGCAGTAAACAGCTTGTGAAGCATGGCAACATCCCCATTTGTAACTGTCGCACTGGTGCCGGACCTTTTCTTTTTAACGTTGCAGCAATGCGCTCTCCTCACTCCTGAGCCAGAAGGAGATCATCCTCAGCCTCCTGCAGGAAGTAACCGAAGGAAAGGGCATCCCACATTGTCCGCTCTTTGGCCCCCATCTTGCTCACTGACCTAGGGTCAGGGTTCCCACTTTCCACAGGCTGCGAAGCATCGAAGCTGCTGAAACCGACAACGGTCAACAACATAGGGACACAAAGAAACAAACTAGCGGCTAACTCGCGAACATGCAGGAGCACCGGTGAGGCTCTCAAAACCACTCCAAAATGCGCACCAGACTGTGGCGGGGACACGATACTTGGAGGCTTGGAAGCCTACACTAATCACTAATCAGCCGTGCAAAGCAATGACAAGGTTAGACTATGCAACACACGAGCCTCGAGCGATCAATGAACGTTTCACGTGCTGGTCAGGCGCGGATAAGCAGACAGTGCAAAACACGAGACTCCAGCGATCGTCGGATAGTCACGATTGGAAAAAGCAGCAAAGCATGGACCTTGCGTGACGCTGTTCAAATCATCAGGGCTCCGGCAGGCCCAGGGGGCGGAGCTCGAGCCCTCCCAACAGCCGACGAACTGCCCCGACTATTCCCGCCTGCCGTCTCCGGAGAAAGCGGAGACCTCTCTTCTAGTTCCGCGCGGCACAGGGCCAAGTTCCAAAGGTGTGCTTCGAGCGGAGTCCGGCACGTCTCCCCCACGCTGCCACGATCTGCCACGTAATGTACGTGTTCGGTGACAAAACACTGAGCTTGAAAGGGTCTGTCAAACAACCCATCCAGCTCCCTCTCTCTCTCTCTCTCTTTACAGAAGCTGCGCCGTGGGCTCTTCATTCAGATGCCAGGCACTCCGCCGTAACACATACGCCTATATTATGTACCATCGCGTGTTATCTCTTCATTCTGTCTGAGACCAAGCGGCAGCATGCGGAGCTCGCCGGCTTCGGCGGCTTCCAACAAAAGGGAGGCCATCTTCCCAATGGGGGGCGTCGTGGGCGCTGGGTCGTCGTCGTCGTTGATCAAGCTGGAGGCCCTGTCCAGGGGAACTTGCAGCTCCTCCCTGAGACCCTTTCCGAAGAGCGACTCGGTTTGCCGGCGGATGGCCAACAGCACGGCGCTGCTCAGCTTCAGAACCTCGTCCATCGTGGCGTCCTCGCTGGAAGGCCGCGAGACCATCTCCACGAAGTTCCGAAAGTTCTCCAGGACCAATTCCGACGGCGCCGCCGCCATGGCCACAGCCTCGGCAGCCTCGGCCTCTTGCGTCGCATCTTTCTGCAGGCTGAGCGCAAGCTCAAATCGCCTGATAAGCCGGCGGAGGCAGAGACCAAAAGTGGCATGGCCAAAGTAGACATCCGCCTGGTAAACACGGGTGCTGGAAGTGATCGCAGTGAAGACCTGGAGCCATTGCGCGATGTCCTCTTGAGTCCAGGATCCCTGCTTGGGACTCTCACTCGCCTCCGCCTTCTTGCCGCCGCCTGACAAGCCGCTGAGGCCTGACAGGCCTGAGGCCCCCCCGATGTCTGTCAGCAAGGCATCCTTCACCTTGCGGAAGCGCTCCAGGAAGTCCCCGTAGGTACCGTGAGACCCCAACTCCTGCGTCTCCATGTAGCTCTGCACCAGGTCTCGCATGTAGGCCTTGCTGCCGAGTGCACGAAAGAGCTCCCGGCGCAAGGGCTCGGAGACTTTCGTCAAGGGCACCTCGTAGGAGTGGTCACCTGCATGGAGGAAGCCGTGTACTGTACATATCAAGTTACAATATATGTGTTAATAACAGGTCTTAGAAAAACTCTTAACGCCTTTGAAGAGTCTCAGGAAAGGGATGAGGAAGGGGTGGTCTTTTTCCGTGGTTCATTTGCTTACTACTGTTTTTGGGTTGGTCCTGCCACGGAGTCCCATTGCTCCAGGCCACGTCCAAAAAGTGCCCAGGTCTTGGAGGCTTTGTTGCTTTGAAAGCTCTTCAGGGCCGGCAGGCCCACAGAAAGGCGACCCAGCAAGGCTTTCAGGTAGAGCAGGTCGGCCTCGAGCTCGGGATCTTCAAAGCTGCGCTTTCTCAGCTCTCTGAGCCTTTCGAAGACGTCTTCCTGAAAGCTCCTGGGCCAGGCCCACCGAAAGCCGCTGTCCAAGTTCTGCAGAGAGATCCAGCCATCCCGGGTGCGGCCCCGGATGCGGCCGTCTTGGGGAAGGGCTTGAACTTCCAGCACCTCCACGGTCTCACCTTTCGCCAGTTCCTTCAAGAAGGGCGGAGGGCTCAACTCCTTGGAGGGGCCGACCATCACCTTCGCCAAGGAGATCACGACATAGTCGCCAACCGGGAAGTGCTCAGCCTCAAGGACCTCTCTTCGCAGAAGTGCTTCCAGCTCTTGCCCCAGCTCAGAGCGGCAGGCAAGGAAACTGGGCACGTTCTCGCTCTCCTGGGCCGCGCTGAAGCGGACAGCGCGAGGCGATGCGACGGCGGGCGTCCGCAACGCCCCGGTGAGCAGGGAGACGCTTCCTGTTGCGTCTGGGCCAAGGAGTCCAAGGAGGTCAAAGAGGAGCAGGCATGGCAGGCATGGCAGGCTCAAGCGGCTCAAGGTGAGGCTCGGGGAGGTTGGCCGCCTCGAAGGCATCCCGGGCGCCGCGGGCGCCTCCCCCTCCCGAGAAGGCTTTTGCGCCCAACTTTTTCGAGCCGACAAAAAAGGGGCGGCGGACCCTCCCTGGGAGAATCGGATGTGAGCGGGAGCCGGCTCCGCTCCTGCCTTGGCCACGTTGGAGAGGACTTTGATGGTCGCTGCTCGTGGCTCATCCTCCAGCAGCGCCTTCTCACCTCGCACGCTCTCTCTCTTTCGTCCGTTTCGCAAGCAACAAAATTGAACTGCCGCGACAAGGGGCCGAAGTATGGCGCCTTTTCTGGGGTGGCCTGCAGTTTTTTTTTTGGCTGCCCTGTATTGACTGGCAGAGTTCATGCACCTTGATCTTGGTGACCTCCTTGCCGTCCTTCACCACCTTGGCAGGCTTCCAACAGCTTTGCTTTGCCTCCGAGGTGGTCTGGGCCCCGAACGCTCACCTCACCCTCTACAAGAAGGAAGAACTGCGTGCCTGAGCAGAGAGAGGTCAGCCTGTCATGCCCGCCATGGGCTTCGCCGTTCTTGGTCCGTCACCACGCTCACCCTGCTCGAAGACCAGCTCCTCCTGACCCACGTCGCCAAGACGAAGCATTGCAAAGCCACTTTGACAGGCCCTTGCACATTCGAGCTGTCTCCCATGTGTCGACTTGTGACGGGAGTCATCACAGCGGAACATGTGTCACACAAATACATTTGGGTGGGCAGTGGGCACTCGTCAAACGTTGACGAGAACATAGAATGCTCCTTGCTGAAGGTCATCTCGTTCATGGCAGCTGCTAGCTCCTTCTTCTCGGTGTCCTGACTTTCTGAACTCTGAGAAGCTCCGACCATTGCGGCCAAGAATCCTTGAGTGGAGAAAAGCAGTCGCAGCGGCTGACCTCACTCACATCTCGGTGAATATCTGCCGTCTAGCAAGTCGACACCTTGGGCGTTGACATGCTTGAGGTTCTCCTGAATCTCTGTCTCGTTGGCCTCCGGCTCTTAGACAATAGGGAGCAGCGTGCTGAATGCATCGCATCTGCAGTGGGCGCCTTCATGAGGAGCTCTTTGAATTGCTGACGTGCGGTGACCCAAACGACGGCGTTCGCCGTGGCCGTCAACGTGGCCGCCCGGGGCGCGAAGTACAACAAGGCCAGCTCCCCGAAGCTGCCGCCGGCCTGCTCCCCCCATGCTGTCTTCGCTTCGCTTCGCTTCGCTTCGCGCAAATGTCCCCCCGCCTCGATCGTTCCCAAGGCGGAAGAAACCACCCTGGGTCGTCCAGTCTCTGTGATCTATGTATGTCTTTGTAAGTTTGCAGAAGGGCGCACTTCTCGGCACTGGCAGCACTGTCGGTCTTGGAAACCTGGAAACTGCCCGACTGGACGACGTAGAAGTAGTCGGCCTCTCCAAATTAAGGAGAGTCAGAGACTCGGAGAAAGAGAGAGACAGAAGAGGCACAGGGCCCTTTTGACGGGTGCTGCTTATTGCCGCTCCTGGAGGTCGCCTTGCTGAATGAGGGCGGTTCCTTTGGGCACCTCCTCCTTCCACATGACCTTCACCATGGCCCGAATCCTCAGCTGAAGGCAAGGGAGAGCAGTCTGCAAACGTGCCATGGATGAAAAAGAGGCTCGTTCAACCAACCGTACGACCTTATGGAGTGATATCGCTTTCATGGCGGAGCCTTGCTGCAAGCCTCCAGAGAGTGAAGCAACAGAAGCACCTCGACAGCTGACGGAAGCCAGCCCATGAACTTGCACGCTTCGTAGCAGGACAATCGGCGTGACGATGCTGATGGATTGCTGGGGAAAGGAACTTGAAGTGACGTGTTGGCTGCATACTTGCAAAAGTGGGGAACGCCTGAATGAGTAGAACACCAGGAAACACGAAGCTTACATGAGGGCTAGCCAGGCCTTAAACCGTGCCCAGCCCTTGTACGAGAGCGGCGAATCTAGGGCAGGCTACGTGGAATACTGGTCGGAAAGGCAGTGCATGGTACCTGGGACTGGAATCGGCCACGGCAGAAGAGCCGGGCGCGGAGACGCGTGGTATGGATCCTGTCTATAAACTGGCACCGCGCCAGCGAGATGACCGATGAGATCACGTATAGTATACTCCCCCAAAGGCTGGAAAAGCGCGAGTCGTCCTCGTGATGACTCGACTGATGACTCTAACAGTCTCTAACATGGACTCTCTTCGCTGTCGCGCAGCACAGCCCCGGGATATGAGCCATTGCCTGCTTTGTGGAGCCAGTACACGAGCTGTGACAGCTGTGCCCATGAACCGCACCGACCTGGTCTGACCTTCTACATCTTCGCACGGGAAATCGTGCGAAGAGGCGTTGACCCAGGTGCAGTAGCCGCAACGCATCCAGGAGCTGATCAACCAGGGCGAATGCCAGCGATCAAAGTCAAGCAGGAGCGCATCGAGCTTCCATCACCGAGTTGAACAGGGCGAGCTCCGCCTCATCCGTTACTTGGAGAGTGTGGGATCAAAGCAACCTAGCGCAAGGATGCGCAAGGCCAAGGGGGTGACCCAAGCGAGCCCCGAAGGCATCTCCGAAGAAGGGCCCAGGGCGCGAACAATTCAAGCTCCGATTGCCGAGGAAGCCACGACGGTTGCTCACGGGGTTCAGGAGGTGAAGGAGAAGTCGGAAAGATGCCGCGCAACATCGTCGCCGGGAACACGGACACAAGCGAAGAAAGACAGCTGTTGAGTATGCAAGATCGACTCATAGACAGCCATGCCGGCATCTTCGAGAGGGAGGTATGAGGTCATAGACTTGCGCTGCTGGAAATCACGAGTGAAGCCAATAGTCCCCTCGCCCAGACAGCCAACTCGCAGCTGGAGTGGTATCGCTCCGTTGATGACTTCATGAAGCAGTTAGGATTTTAACTTTGAACGCTTGTCTTCAGATGCTCTTGGGTGCTCCGTGAAAACGGTGTATTTCGCAGCATGGTCAACGGTCATGTCGACAACGTCTGGTCGGAAAAGAGGGAAACTCAATCTGGGAAGCCATCCGCGTAAAATTCAAGCGGGGTCATTGGGACGAGGGCAGATTCACACAGCCTGGCGTGCTGGTTGGGCGATCGTCCTCCGGACACCTTGAACTCCATCCACTTCCAGTGGAGCAAGCTCGTACCAACCATACACTGCTGTTCAACATACCAAGACATGCATTGTCAGGGATAGCAGCAGGAATGTCTACGTCTGGAATTACGGAAGTCCTGGCAGCGAAAGGAGAAGAGAAGAGAGAAAAGGAGCAAGGCAGAAAAAGATGATGGCTCTTAAGGAATCCCAGATCTGCACCAGGGCCGAGATCAAACGAGAACACAGCGAAGCCCAGTTGCCCGACAGGTTGACACAAGCAGCTGGCCACCTAGAATATTATCTTTTCTACAAGATGGGCCCTCAATAGAGACTGGTGGAGGATTCAACAATAATGTCGGCACGGCGGAGGAAAGAACTATGGCTAGGCCTGCAGCCTCTTCAGCAGCTGAATGCGAAATCTAGAGCTGAAGGGGTCGGTGGCAAGGGCATGCTCAGCTACAGCCAGCATCAACGGAGCTATGATTTTTCTTCTTTGGGAGGAACGGGGGGGCAGCTGGCAGTGCGGAGGCCGTAAGAGCTCCGTAGAGCCATCCTATGCATTCCTCTTTGCACTGTGGAGCTCGACCTCTGAAGTACCTCTGCTACCAGTGTCAGGCCCTGTTAGTAGCCTATGCGTCCTTATGCCCTTATGTGCCCTCTTTTTGCAAGGCAGGTGCTTCTCGTCATCGAGGCTGGCGATCATGTTCAGGTTCGCGTTGTTCTTCAAGGCCTGAGCCTGAGAGTGCGAGCGCGCAAAGACAGCCCGAGGAGCCCCCTTGCAAGGATCCCCTCCCGGACTTCCGACCGGTCTCCCAGGGAGCTCCTGAGCAGCAGACGATCAGCTGCTTCTCCTCGAAAAGCAAAGGACCGCCCGCCCTACGAATTCTACTCTCGCGGGCACCCTCAGAACACCCCCCGCGATGCAATCGTGCTCTTCTGGCTAAAGCTCCAAACAAGCGATACGAGCAGAAAAGCATCCTGGCCGAATTGCAATCGGGCTGCACCGTCAGTCTTGTGGTCAGCCGCCTTGTTTTCAGCGTTCGCCATTTTGCCTCCACCAACAGCACCTGGGGAGATCTGTTCCAAACTGTGAACGGGCTGACTGGCAGGAGACCTCTCTTTCCAAACTCCAGCTTTGTGTGGAGCTCCAGCTTGACAAAGGCCTCGACTAGCGAGGAGCACCAGTGCACACTGCAGGAGGCCTTTCTGACAGGCACCTCCCGAGTGATTCTCCTGAGATTCAGGTCAGACTGGAATCAGAGATCGCATTGGCAGCCTTAGGCCCCCTAGGCACACGCATGCTGTCGGCTCGGGATCTGCATCCGAGCGGCAAAGCCTTGATCTCGCTGGCTGCCTCGAGCAATGCTGAGATTGACCTATATGATGGATATCTAAACCAAGCTTCGCACTGTGATGGTAGCGGTCCGCGGGGTGTCGCGTAGCAGAGCATTCTCTCCGAAATAGTCTCCTGCCTCTCGATGTTGCTCGGAGACTCACAGGCGTTTTCCCGTTTCCCCGCTGGGTTCTGCTGGTCCGTGCCTTGAGCGTCGCGATCCGATGACCATTGACCTCCACACCTGGAGCTCCCACGGCATGGTGCACACATCTCCCTGCCGTCCTGCCCCCGGAAAGTTCCTGCTGTACCCCTCTTCAAGATGAAGAACTCATCTCCTGCAAGGATTTGAGCTTACAACAGTCCTCGTTCTTCAACTCGCACCTTCAGCACCCTGCTTGATGATGACGTCGTCTTTGGCAAACAACACCTCCTCCGCAGATCGTGCCAGCGCCGGCAGTTCGTCCTGTTCGCAAGGCGACTGGAACGGCTCCCGCTCAATCGCTCCACGAGTAATTAAGGTCCCGTGGCAGCCGCTTGAAGAGCTCCACCTTGGAGGTCGAGTTGCAAGGCTAGGCGGCTAGGCCGCTTGGCACCCGCGAAGACGCAATCCGGACCTTCCCCAGAAAAGCCAAACGTTCTTCGTCGGTGACTTCCCTGGAACTGCCGCAGCCCATCGCGGAAGGAGCCCGACCAACGTGACTCCTAGGTCCTAGGCTTCTTTGGGTATCAGATCAGATCAGATCAGATCTGTCTGTAGCGCCTTCTTGCAGGCTACGCTCTATTAGCTCCTTGTGCCAGCACGTATAGGGTATGGAAACGTCTCTGCACTTGAAGCTTGTGGGCGACCTACAAACACAAACGGCTGAGAGGGACTCCGTGGCCGCGTGGCGTGTGCCGCAGTGCCGTGCAGGGCCCATGCAGTGCCTCTGCGCTTCTGCCATCTTCTTGAGGCCTCGGGAAAGAAGAGGTGGGTCATTACCGCACCGCGGGGCCGGGGCCTTCGATCCACTCGTTCTCTTGACACGGGATGGCACGGAACCTTCGCACAGAGAAAGAGTGTCTGAAGTGCTGCGGCGGCAGCGCCTGGAGGCCTCGCCTGGCCAAGCCCGGCTCTGGCCTCGCGGAGTCTCGCGTCTGACGCGGTGCTCTGCTCGCTTCGGCTTCGGCTTCGCCCGCCTGAAGTTGGGCGGCCGGAGGCCCGGCAAGCCTGGCAGGGCCTCTGCCTTGCGGCTCTTGGATCGTGGCAGCTGGCGAAGGTCCTGCAGCTCGCGAACCGCCTCCGTCCTCGCCCCAAGCGGCTAAGGTGGCTGAGCCTGCGTGGGAGGCTGTGGGAGGCCCTCTTCATCGAGCTCCAGGAGCTCTGCGCCGACCACCTGACACTCACAAACAGACCACCTGACACTCCAACCACAAAGAGTGCTCCAGCCTCACGGTTCACATTGAAACCTGACACAGAGGGCCATAGCACCAGAGTGCCAGAAGAGCACCCGCTCTGGTGAAACTGAGCTGCTGAAGTTCCAATGCTCTGACTTTGGAGTTCGCGACGGGAGCTTCCTCAGCGATGCAAGATGCCTTCGATTCGTTGCATGTGCTTGGGAATGCTCGCCTGGGCTTGGGTTTCTCCCTGCATGGCTTGGGAGCATCCTGTCAGCGAGACTGGAAAGAGAGTGGACGTCGCGGTCTTTATCAACCACGCCTCATGGAGGGACTCTTTCACGACGCTCTCAAAAGCCTCTCCGCGGATGTGGCTCTTGCGCTCGAGAGCGCTTCCAACAGCTAAGGCCATGTGGGGGGCCCCGGGCCTCCTTACAGCGCTGCCGCAGATCTGGGCAGCCCTCGAGGGGGAGCACATCGCGAGAGAGAGAGGGCGAGAGAGAGAGAGACTTAAGACTTATGTGTGCCGACCCCCCGGAGGCCTCGGCCAAGCTCTGGAAATCGAGGGGCCTGTAGGGCTTCGAGTCTGTCCCGCGCCGACTCGAGTCTTTGCTGGCTGGCTCTGAAGGGAGCTCCATGTCCTCGTCAGAATGGGCGGGGGGAGCGAGAGAGCGAGGAACAAAACACACAAGAATGCACACAATAAAAAAAGCGTCACCCTTTCTCTCCTTGCTCTCCTTGCTCTGCACGCTCTGCACGTGCACGGACTCCGGACCAGAGCTCTGGTCCAACTCCTCGAGGAGCTTCTCCAGGTCCGGCACGTCCTCTCGCGCCTCTCTCGCCGAGGCCGAGGAACGACGCGGCCTCGGCGCGAGGGCTTAAGGCCCCTGAGCCAACTCAACTGGCGACGCTGGCGAGGTGCAGCACGGCGCCATCCGAAGGACCAGGCAAACCCTCAAGAAGCAGCCGCGTGAAGCCTTGTATCCGCAGACGGCAACTGACAGGGAATTCTGAAGTCTGGTGCCGGGGAAGCTGCTGCTCATGCGCTCGCGGCAACAGCCAGCGACGGCGAGGGCGCGGGCATGCGCGAAGCCCGTGCCGAGTTCTGGAACCCTCTTTAGCCTTGATTTCGACATCACATGGAGTTCGATGTTCTTGAACTTGAGCCCCGAAATGGGCCGGCCGTCATGCTGGCAGATTGCAGATGACATGGCTTGAGCAGCGCAGCGCAGAGCAATTCGAGTGCGGTTCGGGCTGGGAGTGGCGAGTTGCGTAAACCTTGGGCACTGGCGGAGGCCTGAGCTCCAGCTCTCTGCCTTTTCGACGAGGCAGATGCAAAGAAGGCAAGGAAAGAGAGAGAGAGAGAGAGAGTCTGCGGCTCGTCTGCGCTCGGCTTCGGCTCTGAGATCTCAGGACCGGGCCGCGGAGCGGCGGCGCTTTTCACCGCCGTTCGTCGGGGCCTCCGAGGTGAATCCCCTACTCCCCTACACGGAGCCCGCGCTTCTCTGAGTTGTCTCAGAATCTCTCGCCTTGCGGACATCGCAGCCGGGGCCTTGGCCGACTGAGAGTAACCCGACAGCTGCCAGGCATCATTCATTCATCAATGGCCTTGTCGAGCGCAGCCGCGCGCACGCAACGCTGGTCTGTGGCCCATCTGTAGAGGCCCTTGGTCCTGACTCCTGTATGCTAAGATGTGTCAGTATAAGACATGAAGGGTACCGTTTGGGGGACCAGAAAGTGCTGACAACAATGAAAGCAAGCCAAGACGTGCAGGGCGCCCGATTGTGGCAGTCACTGCCATGCTGTTTGGCAGACTTTGCTCAGGAGTGTGCTTGGCCTTTGGTGGTCCTGCGACAACCGACTAGACCTTCGATTACCTGTCTTACCGTGCACCAGGGAAGTTTCGGGGACCCTTGTGGCCCGGCGATCTTCAAGTATGAAGCGCCAACAGCTCATTCGAGGGATCCTTATAATGTCGAGACTACGGGTTCCGCACCGTGCCGAAGGTGAGCGGAAAGTAGGGTGCCCAGTGTTCCCCCCCCCCCCCCCCAAAGCTTGGCGCGATCACTCCATCGCTTCTCGCAGAGCCTCGGCGCAGGAATTCATCCTTGGGGCCCCCGCCAGTCCAGTCTGCGGATGGCTCGAGTCATCGCTTTGAAGAAGTCAAGATGGCGAGATGTCTCATCTTGCCACCTTGCGCTACCTTGTTCGGAGTGCCTGGGGATGCCAATCATGAGTCATGCTTGGATTGACGGCAGGGCATGCAGAAAGACTTGAACTGATGCGATCGGCACAGCTTGAGTCTGCATGAGCAGCAGCAGTTGCATCGGGAAACAAGAGATCTCGCTGAGTCACAAACTCGCAACGAGACACAGAGTCACGGCAACACTCAGCCAATGCGTACCGTACCGGCTGCTCCAGGATTTCACGGCGCTCGACGCAGGGCGCGCTCGTGGCGAGGATGAGGGCTCTCAGGCATCCGGGGCTCCTCCCGTAAGCTGCAGCCGGATCCTTCGGATCTCAGCGGCATTCTTGGCTGCCTGACAAAGAGCGGGGTTTTCGGAACTCTGCCGCCCGAGAATTTGGCTTCGCCTGCTCCGCTGCCCGGCCCCGGAGTGCTTTGGCCTGCCATCGCCATCGCACGCACAGCAGCAAAAAGGGGGGCCGGGTTTCTGCGTCGAGGCTCCTTCTCGGCCTTCGTGGCTGAGCGATGCACGACCTCTTCATCTTAAGCAGAAAGAAGCACTCACTCCAAGGTGTAACTGACCTGGCCTCCAGCGCTTTCTCCATTTCTTCGAGTGCGGCACCGGCCCCTCCCTCGGCCGCCGCTGCCTTCGCGCCGCGCCGTGCGCGCGCGCGCAGGAAAACAGTGCAGAAACCAATGGGCCTCGAGTTTTTCAAACAGGGAAGCTGGCCCGACAGTGGAACTGATTTCCGAAAACACTTGAAAACTCCGAAATACATGCGAACACAAGGCAAGCGCTTCAGGCTCGATAAACAGTTCCAAAATGGAAACGAACAGGCATCCGGGCGTGCTTTTCTTTTGAATGCTGCTCGGTGTATGCGTTTTGTGGGTGTGTGTATATGGGACCTCAAACACATCGGCATCGAGCACCGGCGCAAAATATCAGAAATTCACACCGGACAACATGACCGAAAAGAAGGAGCGCATTCCTTCTTGTTGATATCACAACCGGGCTTGATAATCACAAACATACTCTCCTGACTCTGAGTACCACCAACCTGGCATGAACACGCGACTTTCAATGATCATGAATCATGACAAAGTGAGTGCCAGATTGGATTCGAATGCTCCCTTCTTTGCTTTTTCTCTTGCAACCTGAGCAGCTGTGTCTCAAGTTCCTGTCCGCAAGACCACGGCAAGAATGCCCCAGCTGATCAAGCCAGAGAGCAAGAGCTATCGCACAGTTGTAGCGCCCAAAGTTGGTAGAGCTGCACACCAGCACTCTACAAATCCGTGCAACTATCAAGGAGGTCTCGAGGCTGAACTGACTTCGGGTATAGATGATGACACACTAAGCCGCTTCGCTTTCCCCATTGCACTCTTTTTACGGCGGCCTCTGTTTGGGAACCCAAAAAGAGACCCGATTTTGGACAGCCCCCCACATGTTAGACCACTAGCCAAATCGACACGGATACCTGTGACATCCTAAGGAGTGGCCAAGGGCTTTGCTGTAGTGTCCGAAGCTTCTCGCAGTTACTTACCAGGGACAACGGATGTGCAATGTGCAAGCAAGCAGCGCCATTAGCCTGCACGCAAATTCCGAGTGTCTCCTTCTGCTATTCGACTTCCGGCTTCAGTCTGTTACAGCCTCCGAAAGAGGACAATAACCCCGTTGCTGTGAAGCACCTTCCATCCATGTTCTCGGCGGGTCTGTACACCGCTTTCAACTTTCACTTCACTGGACGGTGGCAGGGGTAAGGTGACCTGTATCCTTGTCTTGTTGCCACGTTACTTCGGCAACCAAGGCAAGCCTCAAACTCCGCACACAAAGGCCGCGTTAGCTTTTCCAGCTGCCTAAAGACTGTTTTCAGGACTGAAAGATTCTGCAGGTCCAGGTCCGACGGGCAGCATGCGCCCGAAACGAATTGGACTACCAGGCAACAACTGCTTGCAAGGCAAGCTTTCGGCACCGTGTCTGCGGAATTGAGGGCAACGTCAGCTGCTAAAAATACCGGGAGAAGTCTTCGGGGACGAAAAAAACGTCTTCGTTGATAGAGACAGGTTTTCCAACTCTGGGGACATGCCCCAAGGCACACCGCCCTGCATTTTTTCTTAGATGCTTTCCCGTGTGCAAAGGAAAAGCCGGATGAAGATCACAATGCTTCTATCAGCCAAGCTTTTGAGCCTGTGAGTGTCGAATGAGGTGTGCTCTGAAGACCGGGTGCCTTTCATCAAATGCACCTGGAGGGACTGTAGAAAACTTCAACCGTGGACAGGCTGGCATCGAAAGCTTTCTGTTGCGATGAAACCATGTGCAGCCGAGCTCTGAAGAGCTCCTCCTCAAGTCTTTACAGCACGGAAGCACTTCGAAGCTTTTCTTGTACGCAGTCTCTGTGACACGCAGGTTTGTGCTCCGATTTGCTTGCCTGTGGTTTGGATTGCTACCTGCTGGATTCGAGACACTCCGTGCGAAGATGCTCTGTGCTGAGAGAGAATGGCGTGCCAAATGTGTGATGCCTAGGATGAACCCTGGAAAGAAGATGGCATCACCACGGAGGCATCACCGGGATCATGTGTGCGACCGCTGGCTCTTCTAATGACAGATCTGTAGTTCCCCTGATGGCCCACCCAGTCTCTAATCGTCGTCATGCAGGAATATTCGAATTTCTGCGCAAGCCTGATGCAAACTTGAGGTGCGGGGCCAAGCAACGAAAGCTAGAGTGGGCTGAGGGCCATCATCAGCACACCATCTTCATCGTCATCACCACCGCCATCATCAGCAGCACCGTGGTCATCACAAGAAGCTACATCATCGTCAGCAAGAGCATCAACTTCGAAATCATCATCATCATCACCATGATCATCATCATAATCATCATCCACGCGCAGGAAGGCTGTTTGGTCTTCCAAACGTTTCGAGTTAGTCCTTTGTGTCTGCCGCCCTGCAAAGCTAGCATACCGTTGCATACCTAGCACAGCGAGCCAGTTCTGCTGCCTCCTGGCGCATCTCTTGGACCTCACCTTCGACTTGGCGAATCCTCTGCTCCACCTGAGACACAAGCGGCGGCGAGAGTGCCGGTCTCCAACTTCCGCTTTAGCTCCGGACCAGGGCGGAGCTGGGCAAACGTTGCACCTGCGGACGCGGACGCGAAGAGTCGTGGATCCCAGTTCTAAGGCGACTCCAAGGCCGGCGCGGCGTCCTCACCCGAAGAGGCCTCCGCCTCCACCTGCCACAGCGGCTGCTTTTGGGCGTCCCTTCGTGTCCCTAAACCCTGCGCGCCTGGTCCAGGAGGGCCGTGGCGTTGCCTTGCAGGGTTTCTGCCTCCATGAGCGCATGAGCGGAATTCGCAACATACTGTACCGAACACGCTCACGCGAGTCACGCGAGACAGGAGCCTCCGAGGTCAGTGATGCGGCAGCAAGACCAACACCTCCGACAGACCATACGTGCCGTAGGCTTGGAAGTGACACCGGGGCGAGGAAGGAGCCGACCTAGAACCTTGTCCATTGAAGCTTTCAGGACGCTTGTGAGGGTCCCGTCGACTGCCTTTCCTTGCGATGAAGCAGAAACTTTGGCGCAAGGCAATGCAATGCGGTATCGCGGGGCAGTTGCTCGCCGTCTCGGCCACATTTGCCTCCGACCTTTGGAGGGTGCTTTGCTCCTGAAGCGGGCGGAAACGGTGGGCACCGCGTGCTTTGTCAACTCAGCACTGGCCTGCGCCATTGCGCTTTCCAAGGAGACGTTCAACCCATGAAGCAGCTCTGCCCTGCTTGCCATGCTGCGAGCTCGAGGACTCCAATTATGTCGCTTTAAGCATCGCGGTTGCGTCGCCTCATATGGTCGGAGGCATCGACCTAGCAAGCTCCGAAGCTCAGCTTTGTGGCAGGACAAACGCCAGGCCGGCCAAACCAACTGAGCTTCTTCGCTCAGCGAATTCGGAATGCTTTACGCTTGAAACAGGACGCGTCTGGCTGAGGCTTTAGCTTTTCCCTGTATCTGCGCTCGAGCCCCGAGTGCTGCCGTGAGGATAGCCTCCGGAATGCTCAGGTTGGAACCGCAACGGCCAGTCCGGGCAGTGCCTGCTGCATGTCTGCCTTCGCGTTGACCAGCTGCACCTGACTTTTGTCTTACAAAGGTTCCGGGAATTTGGACATGCGTAGTTCCACCTGGCCGACCGGAGGCAAAGCCTGTGCGGTGAACCATGACCGGCAGATGCTGTTGCCATTCACACCACAAGGTTTTTCTGCACCTCAATCTCAAAGCTCCTGGTCCTTGTGTTGGCGGACTCCACCTGCCAGGGCCATGTGTTTTTGAGCCACTTGAGCGGTAAACTGTTGGTCTTGCAACTCTCAGCATGAGCTGCGAAAACAAACACACACACACACACACCCACACTTACTACTTAATCTACTTGCAGAAGTAAAGATCTTCAGCCACATAGGCGGTTAAAGGATTTTCGTCGACATGCCAGATTTGCGGCTCTGCCTGGTTGCCATGCGGAATCAAAAGACTCTTTGTTTTTTGGCCTAGCCCCATGCCACTGCGGACAAATGGCAGGTACACCGTGAGACGTCTGTCACGGCTTCCCCTCCAGTTGCTTAGCCCTTTGGACCAGGTTCGCAAGCGGAGAGGTGGACCCCCTGCTTTCCGTTTGTATTGCATCCCTTCGTAACAGGGTTCCCCCTCCACAAACGAAGACGTGGGCATTGCGGCACCTTGCACAAAAGAAGTGCAAGATAGCCACACTGGACAAACGGAAAAAAAAAGGCTCTGCAGCAGGGCGGGCAGTTGGCTGCGAAACCTTAAAGCAGAGTAGTAGTAAATAAAATAAAAGAACTGCAGTTGGAGGCCGCCGTTGGGGCTTGAAAAAAGCCTCCTTGGCTGCGAGCTTTGAGAAAGAAAAAAACAAGAACATGTGACTCGGAAACGACACATGTGGAAAAAGGAAGAAGAAAAAAGAGAAGGGCTGGCCCACGTTGGGCACTGCAAACCTTGTTAGAGGACTGCGCTTGCAGTTCGCAGGTCTTAGAACATGCCGCAGCTTTGCAGCCCATGTCCAATTATTGATAAGGCCAAGCATCTGCAGTTCGCAGGTTCTACCAAACTGCCACAACACCACAGTGCTTGCCTCGTGACAGCTGAAACAGCCAGGGCGTTTAAGAACGGTGTCCAACAAGCATCCCTACCTGCATCTCAACTGACTGATGACAAACTGTGGGAGGATATCAGCAATTGGTGGCAGCTTTTCTTTCATATGCTTTACCAGATCAGACGAGGCATGAGTTTGATTGCCGAAAGCAACGCAATCAATTGATCAGCCTTGAGACGTGTCTGGCCCAACAGGGAACCGTTGAAGCCATCCTCCCATCGATTCTTCTGCTGCGCAGCCATGAGCGAATGGTGCGAGAAGAACTGGGACAACAAGAACGATGATCCTTGGTCCAATAACCGAGGAAACCAATGGACCGAACAAAGTTGGTCCTCTTCAGGATGGAACTCTTGGCCATCCGCACCTACTATCTCAGGTACGGCTCCGCCTTCAGCTCTGAAGCCTACTCTTATTGTGTCATTTCATTCTGACGACAAGTCTAGGATCGTCAGCCGGTCAGCAAACAAGGTCATCGAAGAAGTTCAGCCTACCGCCGTATGGAGCCGCAAGCAAAGCTTGCTGGACGCCCCATAGAGGAAATCCGAGCATGGGCACTTCCCCCTCGGGGCCTTTCTGAGTTTTCCTTTCGATGTTTGAGCGAAGGACGGCATCAAGGAATTGTTTGGACCCCAACTGAGCCGCTGAAAAGAATCAGGGAGCTGGAGTGGCCAGAACCTCTTTCACGGAAGACAATCCCGACAAACACAAAGACGCCACTGGGTTCAGCTACTGGTAGCCGATCAGGGCTCATTAGAACCGATCACGGTTCAGAACCGTACAGGGTTCAATGCAGTAGGCAACCCTACCGCAGACGGCAATGCTTGCAGTTACGTCCAGGTGATCAGCCTGGATATCCTCCCAACTCAAGAGTAGCTTCGTTGGCAGGGGACTCTTGAGTCAGCCACTGCCCCCTGCTGAAAGCACCAAACCAATCAAGATTCTTCAGTGCCTTATCCCGCGGTAACAGGGTTGTGCACACACACACACACACACATGCAGTCGGTCCTACAGTCACAGGTAGCATTTGCTACCACAAACCCATTGCAGCATCGTCATCCTTTCACAAAATCAAAAAGGACCTCTTGGATCCTGTCGGCGAGGCCGTCGACTCTGGCATTGAGGTGCCCAATCGCCTGTCAGGTTCGAGCTCGAGGGCTCTTGCAGGGCTTTGGGGTCTTCGGTGCCTCTGCGGATGATTCCTTCACTGCCTCTCGAGAGCTCTCACTCTTGATCTACGCATGCTACAGAATTGCAGTAGCTGCAGGGGCGCCTGCCGCTCAGGGCGATCCTTCTTTAATGTCTTCGCCAGGTCATCTATCTTGTCGCCGATGTCGCGAAGCTGCGCCTGCCAAGCAAAATCAGCGACTGCGCCTTGGCTCCAGAATGTCGGGCACGGGGAAGGTCATTACAGTGATGTCGGAGATGAAAAGATGCTCAGGAGGCTCGCGAGACCGCTTGCCATCGTCAAGGCCAATTGGCTGACAGCATTGACAAACGCAACTGGGTGGAATCGTCTGAGGGCTGCGCGCTCCGCGGGGTGGCAGTGTGGGCCTTCCCCACAGCAGAATGGAATTGAGGGACTCGGACCTTTTCCACTCCCGAGCATCCGCCCGTCCCGATCCTTGACCTCCATGTCTGCGCTGGTGTCACCTGCGATGGCCACCTCGAAAGTGGGGCGGAGGCCGTCAAAGAAGAAAGAAAACGACAAGCACACACGACGCATGAGCCTTTCCAAGGATCCCACTTGTTTGGGCACCGTCGGCTGGGCGGTCGGAGCCATCGAACCCCACGGCTCTGCTGCAGCCGAAGGCGAGGGTGCCTTGCTGAGAGTGGAAGCAGTGAAGCTGAGATGCCAGCGGCGACTGCCTTTGCTTCACGGCTTTTGGACTCAACCTTCAAAGCAGGTGCTTAAACGCGTCCCCATCTCGGTGGGTCAGCCGTGC
>CAJNJA010060353.1:4912-23725 GCA_905231915.1 Symbiodinium necroappetens
AAACCCTAAAAACCCTAAACCCGAACGGTGCCAAACCCTAAACCCATCAGCCGACATCCCAAACCGGTAGCCCTGAGCCCCAGATCTTCAACACCCAGTGTTAGATCCTTTAGCCCAAGTCCTAAGCTACCATGCCATAAGCCGTTTAGGGTTTAGGGGTTTAGGGTTTAGGGTTTTAAGCCTTAAGTTCCTATAAATCCTACACGCCCCAATCACAATCCCTGAAGTAAAACCGACGGTTTAGGGTTTAGGGTTTAGTAAAACCTGTCCCCCAAAGCCCGCAGTATGAAGCTGAAGCCAAGGAAGCAAGAGTTCCTGACCATGGTGAAGGACCGGGTCCCCCTAGCAGGGTTTAGGGTTTAGGGTTTTGGGTTTTGGTTTCCAAAAACACAGCGAGCTAAGGCTTAGGGGTCTAAGTTTTAGTGCAGTGCAGGGCTTAGCGTGGACGCTTTCTATTTTTCCTATTAAAAGCGCGGTTGTTGACATACTGGTGTCTAGGAATGTGATTCGTCGTAGCTGTGGCGGTTTGGTGAGGTCGTGAGGGTTTGAAAGGCTAAAGAACTTACTTTTTAGGGCTCCTGATACAAAAGTCCTTACAAACTGGGGGTCTAGGGTCCGTCGGAGGGGTTGTGAGCTAGCTAGCATAACCCTATACCCTAAACCCCAAACCCTAACCCTAAACCCTAAACCCCAAACCCTAAACCCTACACCCTAAACCGTTGGTAGTCTAGGTAGCACATGGTTGTTCAGTTTAGGGCACTAAACCGGAAACCCCTAAACCCGAAACCCAAAATCCTCCAAGCCCTAAGCCTTAATCCTTATACCCTAGGCTCTATATCCTTGTAGTGCCTACGCAGCTTCAACGGAGTTCCGATGGGGTTCGGGCCTTAGGATTTACAGGGTCTTTTTTGGGGTTCAGGGTTTAGAGCTCAGGCTTCAGATCAGCTATATTATGAGGCTTTAGGGTTTAGGGTTATGAGTTTAGGCCATGTGGGGCTCAGGGTTGCCTCTTGAGGCTTCAAGGTTTAGTGTTGATAGGAGGTAGCAGGACTAGGCATGAGGTTTAGGGTCGACTTACCCGGTGCACTAAGCCTGATTGCTCTACGGACCTACCCTACATGTCGGTTTAGGGCTTAGGGCTTAGGGGCAAAATAGGAGGAGAAGGCTGATTAGCAGCTTTACCGAAGCAGGCCACGTCCCAAGTCGTTAGCCTCAATCCTACACCCAATGCCCTAACAAAGAGGGGTGTGGGAACACAGCAATAGCCGTTAAACCCTAAACCCTAAACCCTACACCCCAAACCCTAAACCCTAAAACCCTAAACCCTATACCCTAAAACCTTAAACCCTATACCCTAAACCCTAAACCCTAAACCCCTAAACCCCTAAACCCTAAACCCCTAAACCCCTAAACCCTAAACCCCTAAAGCTCTAAACCGCTTTAGCCAGATGTCGCAGGAGCGCCGCCCGCTGGAGATGACTTTTGCGCATGCTGTACACGACTTCTCAAAGGATCCATGTGGGAGTTTCCGAAAATTGGGGTTTAGGGTTTTTGGGAGTTTCCGAAAATTGGGGTTTAGGGTTTAGGGTTTTTGGGAGTTTCCGAAAATTGGGGTACCTTATCATAAATATAGTATAATATACCCCAAAACCTATTCCAATCATTCAGGCCTCTATATGGGTTTTTTTCGAAAATTGTGGGTACCTTATTTTGGGGTCCTTATTATAAGGATCCTACTATTTAGGGTACTATATTAGGGTCCCCTATTTTCGGAACCCCCATTTGGGCTCAGGGCTTTTTTTCGGGGCGTCGGGTTTGGAGTTGGTTGATTGAGAGTCAGCTGCTTGCGGCTAAGAGGATGAGGTGGTTGTAATAAGTTTGTGGCTTAGGGTGTTTTGCGAAGAGGGTTTGGGGTTTTGGGGTGCTGGCCCTTAGCCGGGTCAATGTCAGGGTTGTGATTTGGAGTTACGGTTGAGGGGCTTTGCGCACGCGAGACTGCGAAGTAGCAGGAGATATCAGTTTGCTTCTTCCCATACACCCCTACGTAGTGCATTTTTATGGTTCATATTTAGCATCCTACAAGGTAATCCCAAAAAGGAACTACTTAGGGGCCTATGGGTAGAGCACTCAGACTTGAAGCTCTTACTTTCCCATCGTGTCCCGCCAGGGCCACCCAATTCCCTTTCCCCAGCGCTGATGCTCCAATGCCTCGCTCTTCGCCTAAGGGTCCAAGTACTCCTTATTATGGGACTTTGGGGCCTTTTTGGGTACCAAAACCCATAAATCAGGACTACTTGGACCCCTAGGGTTCAAGTTGCCCTAAACACGTAGCCAGACCATACACACCGTCAGCCGTAAGCGCCGGAAAGCGACGCCCTCTGTCCATGTCAACTCCAGCAACCCAGAGGGTCCAGATACAATATAGTTCTTATTGTGTTTGTGGGCACTGAGTTCTCATCATCAACACGTGTCTGAGAGTGTGTACATGTACCTACGTATATGATGTTGTCTGTTCCTATATATGTATGGTGATAGGCCATACTAACCTGATCTGTATCGTACGGGCCCCTAAGAAAGAGCGATCGGATGATCGGAAGACCCAAATACCAGCGGCTCCATGCAAGGAGTTGGGCGCGGAGGCCTTTGCACATGCCAGCTCTGTGCCCGATTCGTTTTCTCCTGAGTTCAGAGCTGAAGTTCTGAGGGAGGAGAAGCGGGACTTCAACTTGGATCTGGTTGGAGCTTTCGGCCAAAACATGCCTGTCTACACTTATCAGGGCCCAAAATGGCTTATTATAGGGTTGAGGGCTTAGCATAAGCCCAAGCTCAGAGTCAGGCCCTGACCCTGAACTCATGCTTCTGTACCCTGTAAACCCTGGAACTTAATCCCAAACATTGCACCCGCGAATGGAACAATATCCCTTCCCAGTCACGGTTGTAACCCCTAAGGCTCCAAGTAGTCCTTGTTTATGGCTTTTGGTACCCAAAAAGGCCCCAAAGTCCCATAATAAGGAGTACTTGGACCCTTAGGGAACTGCATCAAACATTCAGCCCTAGCTGCATCCCCCAAAACCCCAAGGCAGTAGATTATGACACGCCAAGTCTTGTAAGCAAACTTGTAAGCAGCAGCTTGTTGTAATGCACAGATAACGTACACCCACAACAAAAGCCTAAAATCCTTTAAAACACGAACGCCAGATAGGCCCCCTCCAGCCCCCCTTGCAGCGCAAGAGATGGAGGCCGGTATGGGAGATCCCTACGTCATCAAAGCCACGCCTCAGCCTCGGACCGGGGCTCTGGTTTAGGGTTCGGGGTTTAGGGTTCAGGGTTTAGGGTATAGGGTTTAGGGTTTAGAGCCTTGGGGGTTTTTCCTAGGGATGGAGCTTTCGGAGGACCAGGGAAGGTTTGTTTAAAAGGATGTGGTAAGGGTTTAATACGGAGTCAGACGGGTTCACATGTGTTTGTGTAGGTCTGTCTCTGCATCTGTGTGCGCATGAGTCTTAGGGGATTAGTAAATTAGGGCTTAAGGTTCTCTTTCAAAGGCCCCCAAACCCAAAACCCTAAACCCTAAACAGGGTTCAGGGCAGCGAGGGCCTACCCTGAGCCTTCAGGGTTTCGCCTCAAGGATTGCCCATGGGCTCCATAGTAGTTCCCTTTGGTGATTACCCCAAAAAGGAACTACTATGGAGCCTATGGGTACCTACAGGAGTTTAGGGCTTCCGCAGTGGACGAAGCAAGAAGATGACAGAAACGCTCATATGCAACCACCATCAAGCGCCAGCAAAGTCTGCTTGACTTGATCCTGCGCCGACGGATGAGGGTTTAGGGTTTAGGGTTTGATATTGAATATTGCCCATCGCATGGCCCCGTCGGGCCATCTTCAGTAGCATGTCACTTTGTTGATCGCCTATACATGCCTATACTAGCTCTTTGCTTGTAGGAGCTTCGTTAGTAGCTACCTTGTATGTTATTTTAAGCACGACCGCGTCCCTTTTCGGGTTCTAATACCCTAAACCCTAAACCCTAAACCCCTTAACCCCTAAACCCTAAACCCCTAAACCCCTCAACCCTAAACCCTAAACCCAGTACCTACTTACTATGTCTCCGGACTCTCTGACCAGGCACTAGACTCGAGCCCTCAGTCCCTACACCCACCCGCCAATCCACAGGCCCAGCGCGCAGTCCCTGAGCCCCGATCCTTCACCCATAGGCCCCTAAGTAGTTCCTTTTTGGGAGTACCTAAATAGGATTCTAAATATAAACCACAACAAGGAACTACTCAGGGGCCTATGGGCAAGTGGGACTTTCAGAACATAACGGACCCTCAGGGACCAAAAGAAGCAGGATCTTCGATACAAAGAGCCAGCTCAAGCTTTCGGAAACCTCTTAAACCACCTGTCAGAAGTGGCAGGCTTGCGAGCTGAGGCTTTAGGGCAGAACTTAGAGAACCCTATGGGGTAAAGCCCATATAAACTTTACTGTTACGCTCATATCATAAGCAAACCCCCAAATCAGATCCTGCACTAAACCCTGAACCCTAAACCCAGATCAGATCCTGCAAACCCCCAAATCCGATCCCACACTAAATCCTAAACCCTAAGCCCTAAACCCAGATCAGATCCTGTACCAGGCCAGAGACCGCGAAAATGGGCATTCGCCCCAACCGGGAGCCACCAGCAGACCGCGTGCAGGCTTCCCCGGTTCCCCTCGGGTCGGGTTCAGGGTTTAGGGTTTAGGGTTTTGCCCGGGTCGCACACTTTGGTTTGGTTTCTCGCTAAGGGTCTTTCGGTTTAGGGTTTAGGGGTTTCGCAAAGTTGATTTTTGCTTTTCTTGATGAAGGGTCCTTCGTCGGAGTTTGAAGCGGATTGTGGCATGGGTTTTGAGGCGGGCTTGAAGGGTTCTGCCAGGGATTCTTGTGTATAGCGATGCCAAACACCTTCAGGGGGTCAGGGATCGAGGGTTGTAGGGTCTTCGGGCGATCGTTTGTCGGGCTGCTGGCTTTGAGTTGAGTTTAGCGTGTCGATGTATAGTGCTTGTGGGTTTGGGCGGGGTGAGCGTTGGGCATTTGTAGGTGTAGTGGTCTTGTTGTGGGGGTTTTAATGGGCTTCTCCAGGCCGGATTCTCCACTGTAGCATTACAGTATACTCCTTGTTGTCTTCAGCTACCCAAAAAAGACGACCACGTGAAATACAGTCAACCAGCAGAGAATACATAGACCTTAGTACTCGTCGTAAGGAAGGCCCTTGGAGTCTGCGTTGGCTATGTAGGGATCATCTTATGGCCCCTCTTCAGATCTTTGGTTGTTGAGCAGCTACCCAAAGACCCCTCGGTAGTTCCCTTTTTGTGGTTTATGTTTGGAATCCTAGAAGGTAATCCCAAAAAGCAACTACTTAGGGGCCTATGAGTATGTCCCTTCGATTTGAGTAGCACTGTGTTCAGTACCTAGCGTGGTACAAGTAGCATGTATGAACAGCTGCCCTCTCCTGCCGCCCCTTCCCGCAGATCTTGGCCGTTGCCAAGGGCGGTTGGGCAGAGGGCCAGGCACACCGGAATCCGTCCCCAAACCTTCAGCTCTTGGCACAGAAGCCAAACGATGTAAGGTATAGTTACTCCAGCCCTAGTAGGTTGGGGTATATCACCCCTAAGCCCTAAACCCTAAACCCCTAAACAGCTGGGAGAAAGGGGCCAATACATTGTTTTTAAAAATTTTAGACCCTAGACAGTGGGCCTTTAGTGGGCTTAGGGAGACCCCAAAGCTCTCATGATCTGCATACTGCCGACCCCAATGCCAGTCAAAAGCTGCAAAGTCGAGCGCCCAGGACCCTAAGCCTATAAGGGTCTAGAGAAAGTCCTCCGACTTTTGCTCGTAGCTCCGCAGATGGAGAGTTTAGGGTTCTACGGGTTCCGAAACAAGCAAAGCAACCGAAACCCTGAACAGCAAGCCCTATAAGCCTTATAAGCCCTATAAGCCATTCTTGAATTTGGGGCGCTGAACCCTAAGCCCTAAACCCCAAACCCTAAACTCTAAACCCCAAGACCCTCAGGGTCCAAGTACTCCTTATTATGGGACTTTGGGGCCTTTTTGGGTACCAAAAGCCATAAATAAGGACTACTTTGGACCCTTAGGGAGAGGTTCTGACAAGATCCCGCCTGTCATCTACCATGACGTCTAAGCTCGATCGATCCGTTGGGGTATGGGGTTTAGGCGTAAAGTAGGGGCCTAAATGGCTTCGGGTTCAGAGTTCAGGGCAGTTACCACTGCTATTTTGGAGCTCCTTATGAAAGCTCTATAATCATAGCAGAACAGAACTACCCCAGAACCCTACTCCAGTTGTTCAGGCCCGTATATTTAGAGTTCGCATGTCAAGTCATTTGGCCAACTGATATGCAAAGGCTTGGCGTTGTTGACCAAAGTTCGTCTTGGTGGTTTTCGCTTCAGCGGGGCATTTTCCTCCCAGTTCGTGAAGAGATTCCGCATATCGGCGATTGCGGTTGGAATCGCGCCTTCCACCCTTCATTGCGGTGAGCGTGTCCGCATCTTTCAGGGTCGGCACAGCGATATGCTCCTGGGGCCTGTGCTCTTGAACATGCTTAGTGTATTGATGTGCTCATAGGGTAAAATTTAAGGGTACTCTAAGGGTTCCTGTATGGATTCTGTAAGGGCTTCACGCTTTGCGTTTTAGGGTCTACGCACTCATACGGTATATACTTTGGCCTTAAAATGATGCCTATTGCGGTACTGCAGTACCCAAGTATATACTACATAATGTGTATATCAACCCTTATAGGGTGAGGTTAACCAGCCCAAGATCCCTTGAATTGCCAAGCGCTCATGCCGAAAACACACACTTCGAGCTTCGAGGTTTAGGGTTTGAAGGGTTTCCAGGGTTTAGGGTATTTTCAGGGTTTAGGGCTTAGTTGAAGGGCTTATAGTGGTTTAGGGTTTAGGTTTTAGGGTTCATAGGGGTTTAGGGGTTAGGGGTTAGGGGTTTAGGGGTTAGGGGTTTAGGGTTTATAGGGTTTAGGGTTTAGGGGTTAGGGTATCCCAGAGTCTCTAAAAAGTAAATTGGCGCCTTCGGATTGGCAGCGGACTGCAGCAAGAGCCGCGCCACTGCCGCCTGCGAAGAGGTCTGGGGCGGCTGCAGTGCATAGAATGTTCACCGAATCAGGAACGAACACCCTAATGTAGGGGCCTCAACAATTATAGGGTTTTGGGGGTTCCTTGTTGTTAGTATACTATACCCCCAAGCCCTATTCTTATTATTAAGGTCCCTATATTAACTGTTCCCTAAACCCGACAACCTAAACATCCGAAAACCTGAAGCCCTTTTTGCGGATGCAGGAATGAGTAAGAAGGCAGCAAACAACAAAACACACACGCACGCACGCACACACACACACACACAAGCTAGCCCCAATAAGGATCCAACCATGGGCATCCATAGACACTTGATGGTACCACTCTCATTTTTTATAGTGCCCCTACAGCCTCAGAGAAACCGCCGAACCTACTCGACCGTAAGAACCCCTGGGTAAAGGGGACCAGGTGATACCATCATCGCTAATTGCTTCGAACCCTCAACTCCTAAACCCCCAACCCTCAACCTTAACCCCAAACCCTCAACCCTCAACCCTAAACCCGAAATCCTCAACCTTAACCTCTAAACCCGAAGCCCTAAACCCTCACACGGTTGATGATATAAATCCTGCATTACCCATAATAAGGAATATACCATAATTCCCAAAGTTTAGGGTCTTGAAGGTAAGGCTAAGGATTTGCATCATCAACCGTATTCTGCACCGGGCCGAGCCCTCCACTTCCAAACTTCCATTAAAAAAAAACCGGGCCTTTCCTTGCTGCGCAGCACAGAAGAGGGGTGTGCTGCCGTCTGGGAGGCGCTTCTCCTCGGCTTTTTGGGAAGGCTCAACCAAGGCTTTCGAGTTGAGGGTTTTAGCGGCTGACGAACGAGTCCTGCGGATATTCATGCCATGTTAAGAACCCAAACTATCATAGATTCCACTTTCAAAGTCTCATCAGTCAGGCCCCTTTCTGAAGTAGTATTTAACTCATCTAAGAAAGCACCTGTCTGCTCATTTAGTGCACCGGAAGAATCAGAAACCAAAGACGCAAATCGACCTCCTGTGATAGGGCTCGTGTAACATGTCAATAGGTTCCTTAAAGACGGAAGTTTGAATGCCAGGCGAAGAAGACATCTTTCAGATTTACGGTGGGATCCTCAAGATGCTTTGAAGTCCATCTCTGAGGCTCTCCCGGCCGCCTCTGTAACTTTCCGGGACCTCTGCGTCTGTGGCCTGTACCCTCACTTTCCTGGGCTTTCTATGCCCAAAACTGAAGGAAGGCCAAGCCAGGCCTAGCATCTCAGAAATACTGAACTCAGCGCCCTATGTGTGCTATGTATGATGCTTGCACAGGAAGAGGACAAAACCCTAAGGGTCCATGTACCCAAATACCATATACTTTGGCCCCAATGTACCTATGTAGGGACTACTTTGCCGCCAATGTATATACTATATGAGTACACGGACCCTAACGACAAAGGGAAGGCCTCTGAAAGATTCTAGGAGCAGCTTTTCGACTCGGACCCATCAACTGTGTTCTTGTTCAAGGATTCTTATCTAAGTTACCATAACATAAGGAAACCATACTATTTATTATGGATCCCCATTATGATAGCTTAAATTAAAAAATCCCTTAACAAGAACCCAGAAAACCCTAAAACTTCGGCCATCACAAAAGCAAACCCTCAAGTCTATAGGTAGGAGCAGCTTTTCGAGTCGGACCCATCAAGCGAGTCTTTTTTCTACTCCGGCCGCATCGGATCGGGGCTCATGGCAGTCCGCGTCTTGAACCGATCAGGTCCGGGCTTCATCATCCTGAACGTAGACGTGAGGGTTTGCTTTTGATGGCCCTAAACCCTAAACCCTAAAACCCTAAAGCCCTAAACCCTAAAGGCCTAAATCCTAAACCCGTAGACTTGAGGGCTTTGCTTTTTTGATGGCCGAAGCTTTGGGGCTTTCTGGGTTCTTGTTACGGGATTTAAAATAAGTTACCATAATGGGGATCCATAAAAAATACCATGGTTTCCTTATTATGGTAACTTAAATAAAACCGTCTAACAAGAACCCAGTCTTTGAATGTAGGGTTCCGGGTCCAAGGTTTCGGGTAGTTCCCAGAATGCAAGCTTGGGCTTGGGCTTGGGCTCCCAGTGTGTACCCCGAGAGCCCAGTACCCCGTTTAGGGGTTTAGGGTTTAGGGTTTGGGACCCTTGATTACGGAACAGACTTTAAATCAAAATGTTAAGGGCCCCCTAGAATTTAAGGAGTATTCCTTCTTTAAGGGGTGTTAGGGTTCCCCAGTCTGTAAGTACGGCGGATACGGCATTCCCAGGTTCTGGAAGGGGCTTTTCAGGCTTGCCATGGAAGGGAGGCAGAAATTCCAGACCTCCCAAAATCCCTTAGCAAAGGAACAGACCTTACTTAAACTATAGTAGGATCCCTGATATGATTTGAGATTAGGATAGTAGCACCGATAACATATGTGCTGCAGCAGCACAACAACATCCCAAGAAGGGTTCCGGCGCACTCAATCACTGAAGATCGCTGAACCTTAAAACCTGAACTCCAATGATTGCGAGGATTGGGAGCGGGCAACAAGGCTACAAACCACCCTCAACGCTAATCGGGCTTAGGAGACAACCTGCGATCCAAGAATCTCAACCCAGCTACCGAAACAGCGGGTTGTAGGTTATAGGCACTGCGGGGTTGATTTAGGGTTTAAGGACCCGTAGCCTTCTATTAATGTTGCGGCATGAATACTCCTAATAGCTAATGGGGGTTTCGGGGGTATAGGGGGGCATATTCTACTTAACCCAAAACCCTAAACCCGAATTAAAAGGGGCCAGCGCCCCTTCTGGCTTCCAATGAGTCTCTCAGCCCAGGATCCCGTCCACGCGAGCTGTTTTGGTGGGACGCCCGCCGTGCATTTTCGGGTAGGTCTTGGTGTGATCCTTGGACTTGGTGGTGATTCCCTGGACCCTGCAGAACCTACCTTTCTGGCTGACACGTGAACCCCAAGCAGCTACATTCTTGCTTCGGGTTCCCGATCATGACTTCTTTTTTATAAATCCTGAAAGCGGTGCCTGATCGAGTTTACGATAGCTGGCTTCATCCAATAATTAAATTGCGGGTGTCATGCCAAACTTAAAGAGTATCTCGATTTTGGGCTTCGGGTTCAGGTCGGCTTTATGATGCCGGGTGAAGGGTTGTCGGGCTGAAAAGTAGGGGTGTGTGATTCAAAATTCGGGGGTTTCAGGATTGGCGATTTCGGAAAGCCCCGCACCCGGAAGTCTACCGGATCGCTTATAAAACCTCTACCAGACCCTTACTTGTCCAGCACCCTTCGAGGATTCAAAGGTTAACCTTGGGGATGTATGGAGGGATGAAAAAGACCCCCCAAAAATGGTGAAAAAGGCTACCTACTCTGCTACTCGCTCTGGCTTCCCAAGGATCCGCAATGTGGAGAGTGCCCCGCCACGGTACGAACCAACCTTTTCCACCAGAGGGTCTCGGACCTGGCATGCTCTCTTAGGGGCCGAGTACCTTAGCCCAAAAAAAGGGTTTAGGGTTTAGGGTTTTAGGGTTTAGGTTTAGGGTTTTAGGGTTTTAGGGTTTTAGGGTTTAGGGTTTAGGGTTTAGCCCAAAAAGAGTTAAGCTTTTGAACTATACTGGGTGTAGATAAGCCCCGAAAGGTTAAAGGTTACCTACTCAGCCCCTAAGTCATAAACGGGTTCAGGGTTCCAGGTTTACGGGGCTCGGCTAGGTGACTGAATGTCGGAGGCTTTGGGGTTCTGTAAGGGTTAAGGCGTGTGGGGATGTTGGGTTTAGGCCTCGTTGATGGCTGCTAAAAGAGAGGTTAGATGTTGTGTAAGGCGTTTGTAAAACCTCCGCTTGACTCCCGAATCGTTTGGGCTGGGGTTCACGTAGGCTTTAGGGCTCAGGGGTGAAGGTTTACGTCTGGCCCAAAGAAATCAACCCTTTTAGGGATGCCTTCTGACGGCCTACACCACATTCCGCTCGTTGAACATGTAATACACGGGCCTTCATAAGTAGAATCGGGGTTTGGGGTATAATATACTATAGTGATTATTGATAAGGAACCACCCAAATGGTGTTTGTAATCATTTCGGCCTCTAAACTAGGCTTTTTGGCTTACAAGTAGGGTTGAGATGGGGTTGACGTTCCCGCCTTGCCCACCAGGCGCTGCATCTGTCCTGTCACGGGCCTTCCCAGAATTGAAAGCTTCTGGGCGTGGGGAGAGGGAATCTATACTGTTAGGGTATTTTGGGTTTAGGGTTGAAGGGTTAGGACCATGTCTTTACTGGGCTTTGGAAGGCTTCATAGGTTTGAGGGGGGTTTTTCTGGGTCTTAGCCGAAAAGGTTTAGGTCAAGGGTTCCTAGAGATTTCCAAACAGGGCTACAGGTAGACTCCGTAAGGTCGTTCCCAGCATAGCGGGGCCAATGCTCGGTATGAGGACCCGAAGGTATTCCTGAATAGAGTATCCATGAATAACTAAGAATGTAAGACAAAGAAGCCCTAAACCCTTACTTCACAGGTTTTGGAGCCCCACGGGGATCACCATGAGTTTAGCGAGGTCGGGACCAAGTTCTGCGCGCAAGGGCGTAGCTTTCAGCAGTTTTGGCTTTTTCAGGCTGCGGTTTGTCTAGAGGTTAGGCTATAGAGGTTGAGGTTCTGCAGGGTTCGGAAGGGGGGGGGTTCACGCGGCTTGAGGCTCAGGGTTATAAGGAATACAAGGTGAGCGGCTTTGGGCTTAGGCGAAGCGTTTTGGACTAAGGGTCTGGGCGTTATGGGCGCAGGAGTTTAGCGCTTGGCGTTGCGGTCTTTTTGGTCGGGGAAGGCATGTAGGTTGATGAGGAACTTGGCAGTCGTTAACCCATGTGACTTTTTTCTGTTGAGGACACTGTCTGGCCCATCGGACTCGATGCTGGCTTTGCCTTGAGAAACCAGCTACGAAAATCATCGCGTGTTGGATGTGCAATCGAGTTTCTTTCTGGCCCTGAATCGCAGGTTTCCCTAGCTTTCTTCAAGTGGACTAAGTAGACGCTCTGGGCATTATTTTCAAAAGCCCAGTCAACTGAGAAGCTGATTCGGTGTCGAGACCAATGGGAAGCAGAAGCCCTCCATGTGTGCCTCAAAAACCCCCTCAAACCGAAACCGACATGAAAGGACACAGTGGGGTCAAGCTCAGAGAAGGGCTCCCTTCTCAGACAAACCACATAAACATCTCGGCAACGGAGATGCTTTGCGCTACCCTAAACCCTAAACCCGAAAACCCTGAGACCCTAAACCCTAAACCCGGTTAGAACCATCTGCTCAGAAACTCGTAGTACCCACGCTGCTGTGGAGGTACCTTTGCTCTTGGCCTAACCTTCGCCCCTTAGTCCTAAGCCTGGAACCCACGAAAAGAACCCAAACCCCTGTCCCCTTAAACTCGAACGTCCCGTCATCCGCCTGGGAGCGAGCAAGAACCTCCTTGTATGTGTCGTGCTCAGTCTCCCCAGCCTTCTCAAACCTGGTTTCACCACTTGGTGTTCGTTTGTGTCGTCCCTACCTAGCCTTATATCATACTATACTATACGATACGATACTGTACTATACTATACTATACTATACCATACCATACGATAGTATACTATACTATACCATACGATACTATACTATACTATACTACTGCTTATCTTCTCGTGAAGAGAACCCAGTCTTTGGGGTACTTTGTGGGTCTGGGTAGGTCTTAGACAATTCGGAAGAGGGTTTCGGAGGTCCGAGCCCTTTTGTAGCTAGCCTTATATTATAGTATACTATACTATGCTATGCTATACTATACTATACTATACTATACTGGGTTTCGGAGGTCTGAGCCGTTTTGCTAACCGGAGTTAATCGAGGGGCCTTCATGCTTCGAGGCGTAGACTGTTGAAACCTACCTGTAGTCTCCATTGTGGTTCCTTTTTCAGGTTACTTTTTGGGGTTCCTTATTCTAAAATGGGTGTGGTTCCTTTTTGAGGTTACCTTTTGGGGTTCCTTATTCTAAAATGGGTTAAGCCAAAGAAAGGAACTACAATGGAGACTGTAGGTAAACCCTAAACCCCTCAAACCCTAAACCCTAAAAAGTATAGAATACGGATAATAAGGAATCCAAAGGAGTCATCTTGGTATGCTTAGAGGCTTAGACTCAGGGATATTGGGGTACAGTATAGGTATATGGGTAGTTCTCTAAATTCGGGTCCCTTTCCGGGGAACTACCCATGTGTGGGGGTTCAGGGTTTGGGGATTTAGGGTTTAAGGCTTAGAGTTATATGGGTAGTTCTCTAAATTAGGGTCCCTTTGTTAGGTCCCCAATATAGTACGGCACCCTCAAAAGAGGACCCAAAAAGGGACCCTAATTTAGAGAACTACCCCTTCCAGAGTAAGCGCGCTGCAGACCCCTGATTCGCAAAACCCCTCTTTCCAAAGTACGGATTGTAGTGAGGATCCCTTCGTCAAGGCCCTCAGAGACGAGGCTCCTAGTGTTGATGATATAAATCCTTAGCATTACCCTAAGGACCCTAAACTGTGGGAATTATGGTATATATTCCTTATTATGGGTAATGCAGTTTTTTATATCATCAACCGTAGTATAAACTCATCAGGCTCTCTTCCTTCTGAGAAAAGCAGGCGATCGAGAGCTGCAGCCCGAAAGCCTCAACTCTCCCCCGGAAACCCAACAACCCTCCGCCCGGGGAGCCCAAACCCTGGAAACATTGAAAAATCCACTGCGTTCTTGTTCAGGGATTTATATAATTTGATTTAAGTTACCATAATAGGAATCTATAGTAAAATAATATGGCTTCCTTATTATGGGAACTTAATCTAAATCCCCTAACAAGAACCCAGAAACCCACGAAGGAAGCGCGCAGAGCCTGCAGTCCAAGAGCCCCAAACACCCCGGCCGACAAGAGAGCCGAGAAGCAAGGCCCTCGCCATGTCGTAGGCCTCCGAAGCAACGTCGAAGGCACCGCGCTTCTCGTGGCAACTGCCGATTTGTGCCCAAAGCTCCTGCTGAACTCTAACGGTCCATGTATCCAAATAGATATACTTTGGCCTTAAAGTAGTCCCTATTTGGGTACTTGGGGGCCCAAGTATGTACTATTTGGGTACATGGACCCTTAGGGTAAGTCTCTGGGATTTCCGATTTTGAGGGCTCACGCATCGGATTGTACTCAGGGTCCTAGAGTTTCGGGGATCCCTAAAAGGTTAAAAGGGTCTTAGCTTTAGGCCCTAAGCCCTACATAGCCCTAAAGGTCCTAAATCCACATGGGTAGTTTAGGAGTGGTCTTACCTATGGTCTCCATTGTAGTTCCTTGTTTGGGTTTAACCAAATCTATATAGGATTCTAAAAGGTAATCCCAACAAGGAACGACATTGGAGACCCTTGGTAACTTGAAGGGTTCTGTAGACGGTTTGTTTGTTGGCTGAAGGCTTGAGGGGCTGGCGCCTGGGGTCCAGCCAGGGTTTCAAGTGTGGGGCTCGAAGAAGCAACCTAGGGACTACAGTAATTAGGATAGAGTTTCGGGGTACAGTATAGTCTAGAATATAGTTAGACTCAGGAATCCTACAGGGCAACAAATTCGGATACAGTGTTGTATAATATATAGCTAGACTCAGGATTTCTAAGGAACAGCAATACTAGCTCTTCAGGCTGCTGTCTTCTGCATACCCTCTTTGGCTTCCCAAGTTCTCAGACCCGGCGTTGGCCGGCAGACGAAGTTCTTAGGAAGGACTGGGAAAAGGATCCTTTGTTTTAGGGCTTCGGGGTTCAGGGTTGAGGGCTTCGGGCCTGGGGTCGCCAAGATCAGGAAACCCAAACCACAAAATTCAACATTAAGGCAAGGTATATGCCTGATACTTACCAAGTACATCTCCATGAAGGTCCATGAATGTACTACTCACCAAGTTGAGTGAGTGAGAGCCTCAAGATCGGGACGAGTGCATCTACAACACACGATTCAGAAACATTGCCCAACCTGAACATGAAGCGCTGAAGCTCTACACCCCCAAACCCTAAACCCTAAACCCTAACCCCTAAACCCTAACCCCTAAACCCTGAACCCTACCAAGCCCCCAAAGCCGAAACCCAAAGTCTTCAGGCTCAGCTCCCAGGCCCAAGCCTCAAAACCCACCAAAAAGCCTCCCTCCCCCCAACACCCAAAGGCCTCCATAATGTAGGGGCCTTAATAATTGGAATGGGGGTTTGGGGGGTTCCTTATTATAGTTATAGTATATTATACCCCCCAAACCCTATTCTAATTATTAAGGCCCCTGTATTTGCCTGGTCTGCATGAGCTCTGAGGGTAAAGCCCCTGAAAAAAAACACGGTCGCAACCTCTACAACCCCGCAAAACACCGTGTAACACCTTTACAAGAACCCTTGCAGAACTTGGACACTTGGGTAGTTTTCTAAATCAGGGTCCCTTTTAGGGTCCTCTTTATAAGGGTGCCGTACTATTTTGGGGACCCTAATTTAGAGAACTACCCACTAATGGGGGAGCCTAAGCTCGGACTTTCCCGAAGGCTCCAAGTAGACAAATCGTGTCGCTACTTCCGGGGTCAAATCGTCCATGAACAAGACCTACTGTGCAGGGTAACTTTGGGCTACTGGAAGCCGATGTCACCAGGATAACTATGAAAAAAGGTGGCTTGTCGTATTGCCAAAGCCCCAACTACCACACCCGAAGGCCTAAACCGCAAATTCCAAAGCCTACACAACAGGGTTTAGGGTATGATCGTGTCCTTGTAAGGTCCAGTCTCGCCACTTAAAAGAAAAAACAGTAGGCTTCTGGATCCCTAAACACTTCCTTGACCCCCAAACCGCCCGGTTTCCAACTTCGATCCCTGACCAGAACGTCCCAGCTGTAGTCTCCATTGTAGTTCCTTTTTTTGGTTTAACCAAATCTATGTTAAGGATCCTAAACGGTAACCCCAAAAAGGAACTACAATGGAGACTATAGGTAGGTTCTTGTTAAGGGATTTAATGTAAGCTACCATAATAGGGATCCATAATAAATACTATGGTTTCCTTATTATGGTAACTTAGATATGGAGACTCTAGGTAGCTTGGGGTTCCGGATCTCAATGGCAAAAAGCTGCTTGAACCCGATACGAACCCTCTCAGGCCTTACCAAAACCCTGCAAAAAACAATGCCAACAACACCCCGGTGTGCAACAGGACAAAGCCAATTACATCTCGAAATACTAGACTATAATGTACTATAATATACGATAATATACTAGAATATGAAAAACTATAATATACGATAATATACGATAAGATACGATAATATACGATAATATAATATAATACTATATAATACTATAATATACGATAAGATACGATAATATAATACAATACAACATGATATAATACAATATGAAGCCCTGCGCGGCTCCGGAAGAGCAGTTCCACCGGGGCTGCTGGTTGCGTAGATCGACGCAGCGGCTTTGAACTCTGCCAACGCCTCTGAGACGCGATCTTCTTCCTGTTCAGGGCGCTCAAGGTTTATGATTTGAAGGTTTTGGGGTTTGGGTTCCAGAATTTTCGCGTATTTCCCCAGCTGCCAGGGCAATAAAAGTATGTGCTTTTATGGTGTGGCTATAATTAAAAGTACATATTGCTACTTGCACAATATGGCACCTACGATAAACATACAAAATTCCGAAAGGCCCCTCTTGGAGGAGTGAGTATTGTTATTACTGTTATTGCTATCATTGGTATGTATTTTTTTATGCATAATATGTGGCCACACACACACAACAATAATAAATGTACACACACACACACAATAAAAGTGCTAAAGTCCTAAAGGCCTGTCTTGGAGGAGTAAGTTGGGTCTTTTTCAGGGTTTTGGGCTTCCTTAGGGGCTTGGGAAAGGTTCGAGGTTTTGGGACTTCGGATGGTCGTGGATTCTAAACCCTAATTGTCGTGGAGTTTTATTTCTTCAGGCGAGGGGTGGTTGGATCGGGCTTTGAGAGATTCCGCCTCGGATCCGATTCAGGAAACTTCCGAATGTTTTGTTTGTCTGTTTAGGGTTTAGGGTTTAGGGGGGCTTGCCAAAAACACCGGACCGTTGAGGTTCAGGGTTCCAGATGCCCATGTCTCCTTGTGCAACATGCCCAAGTTGACCAAGAGGTCTGCATACCCAGGACTTTCAGTGACGCCGATGACCCCGTAGATGTGCTTCGACGCCTCATAGGCCTCGAGCCATGCAGGAAGGCTGGAGCTTACAGAGGTCGGCCTTGGGATCCAGGGGAGGAGAGTACACAGACAAGCCGGAAACAACACCCGTTTTGCAAATATATGCTGTGCATGATATCAGGGATGAGTCGGAAGTTTACAGAGGGCCTTCCTGACTCTGGGGGGCAGGAGGATTGACTAAGTCTATGTAGTTTCAGGATCTGCGTCCGTGCAAAGGCAGACTTTGACTGCAGAACCCCCTCGACACGAAGACGAGACACCTCAGGTGAGAGCCCCTAAACCCTAAACCCTCAAACCCTAAAACCCTAAACCCTAAAACCCTAAAGGGCCTAAAGGCCCTAAAGGGAGTTTTCGAGATCCGGTGACCATAGAAGGGGACTCAGAGAGTGATTTTTATGAGAAGCACGGCCCCAGGCGGCCCTTGGTTCTCGGAAGCCCCAGCCTCCCCCCCCCCCCAAAACCCACGTACGTGTTGTTTAGGGTTTAGGGATTCTAGGTTTAGGGATTTTAGGGTTTAGGGATTTTAGGGTTTAGGGATTTTAGGGTTTGGGATTTTAGGGCTTAGGGATTTTAGGGTTTGGGATTTTAGGGTTTGGGATTTTAGGGCTTAGGGATTCTAGGGTTTGCGATTTTAGGTTTAGGGATTTTGGGGTTTAGGGATTTTAGGTTTAGGGATTCTAGGGTTTGCGATTTTAGGTTTAGGGATTTTGGGGTTTAGGGATTTTGGGGTTTGGGGTTTTAGGGTGTGGGATTTTAGGGCTTAGGGATTTTAGGGTTTGGGATTTTAGGGCTTAGGGGTTCTAGGGTTTGCGATTTTAGGTTTAGGGATTTTGGGTTTTAGGGTGTGGGATTTTAGGGTTTAGGGCTTCGGATTTAGGGTGAAATCTCAACACACCTCCAGGTCCACCCGAACACACCAACCGTGTTGCATGCGAGCTTCAACAAACCCTTCCGCTCCGTGAGGAGGAAAAACCTGCTCTCAGATACGGACTCTGGAAACGAACGTGACACAAAAACACCCTGACACCCTGAATCTCCAACACCGAACACCCAACACCATCAGTCATAAGAGAGGCATCCACAAGCACAATAAGAACACGAGGTCCCAATCCATGAATCCCAAAAATACATAGTGACATCGAATACACCCTAAGCCTTAAACCCTGAACACTAAGCCGCCCCTGTGGAACCCTGGAACGAAAACTCCAAACCCTAAGCCCTGAACAAGCCTCACGGGCTTTGTCTCGGCTCGCGCATTCCATTTCTGCTTTCCTGATCTCTTATCCGGTTATTCAATATCCCCTGGTGTTGGGTTGCATGGGTTACAACTCGGATAATTACACCCGAAACCCCAAACCATACCCCTATACCCGCGAACCCTATCATTCCTACTTCCAATATTTCCTACAGAACCCTAACCTCCCAGGTACCTACTATATAGGGTACTAGAGCCCCTGGGGCCCTGTATAGTAGGTACCTTGGG
>CAJNJA010060364.1:0-11277 GCA_905231915.1 Symbiodinium necroappetens
CCCCCCCCCCCCAAAAAAACCCGGACCCTTCCACCCAAGGTTGAGGCTGAGATGGATCTTTTCGAGGCCTTCGAGGCGGCCCGGGAGAGTTGCCTTGTTTTTTTTTTTTTTCTGGTTTGGGTCTTAGGGTTTTAGCGTTTAGGGTTTAGGGTTTAAGGTTTAGGGTTTAGGGTTTAGGGTTTAAGGTTTAGGGGTTAGGGTTTAGGGTTTAGGGGTTTAGGGGTTAGGGTTTAGGGTTTAGGGTTGTCTTGCAAAAGGGGCTGCGGACTGGGGCTTTATTTGGGTTCACTTTGGGGCTTTCTGGGGCAGAATCTGGCCTTTTTGCTGAGGGCTTGAGATGTGAGGACCACCCCTCGCTAACCTTATGGGGTGTTACACGGATGTCTGCGGGTTCGAAGTACATTTCCTCCTGTTCCGATGGGCCCAGTAGGGATCCCAGTAGATTTGTTTTCCGTGGGACATTCCAATGAACGAATAATGTACTTAAGGGGGTGGCGGGGGACTCCCCAAGTACATTACTAGCAGTTGTTGGGGGTGGTGAGGGGAGGTCTTGACAGCTGCAGGCGTGCATGTCTGGGGTACCAATCGTGCTCCCGCCGCAGTCTGGTGCACAAACTCATGGGACTTTGAATTGGTTCCAACGGTTCTCGGGTTGACTGTCAGACTGTCAGGTACTCCTTCACTGTTTTGGTCTATGCTGGCATGAATTACTCAGGCTTCGAGGTCTTCGGGGTTATAAATCCTGAGATCCTTGGCCCTTAAATACCTCCAAACCCTCCAAAACACCCCCAGCCCAAACGCACAATCCGAACCAGGTTTGGCTTCAGCCTCGCGTGGAGGTTCTGTCCCGGTACCTGGGCGATGCAGTCAAAAAGGAAAAGCAGAGGACTTGTGCTCTTGAACTGAGAGGCGTGCGATGTACGTGTCGCACCTGACTGACTGTAGCAGCAGTAGTAGTAAGAGTTGCAAGAAGAGCAGTAGTAGTAGTAGTAGTAGTAGTAGCAGCAGTAGCAACAGTTGTCGTAGTAGTAGTAGTAGTAGTAGTGGTGGTGGTGGTGGTGGTGGTGGTGGTCGTGGTAGTGGTAGCGGTAGCGGTAGCGGTAGCGGTAGCGGTAGTGGTAGTGGTAGTGGTAGTGGTAGTAGTAGTCGTCGTGGTGGTGGTGGTAGTAGTGGTGGTGGTGGTGGTGGTAGTAGTAGTAGCAGCAGCAGCAGCAGTAGTAGTACTAGTAGGAGGAGGAAAAGGTGGTGGTGGTTGTGGTGGACATATCTACAGCACGGACAAAATAAGCCCTGTTAGCATGATGATAGAGCACAGCATGCTGCAGAATACGCTCTTCAGGCAACCTGCGACGAAAGGTCGCACATGGTAATGTATGGTACTTGTGTGGCGATTCTGTCAGGAGAGCCGGGTGCACCATCCCCACACCCTGAACTCCACAAGCTCCGTACACGCAAAGTATTGGTCCGGAAGCCATTGGCTCACTCCTCAGTCTTGGACCTGCGATTGAACCGGTGAACAAGATGCATGCCCACCCGTACTGACAAGAGCAATCGTCGAATGACGCGTCGAACGGAGGTCGCAAGCCTCAGAATGCTGCTGGCATGAAGCCCGGCACCGCCCCAACACCATGAAGCCGAAAGACAGGCCAACAACTGACTCTGATAAGAGCCCTAGGCCCTTTCAACATCTGCCTGCGACCCAGCACCAAACTCCTGTTAGCCAAGCACTCAAGCCCAGATCCGCGTGCCCTGAGGGGCCTTTCCAAACCCATTCACTTCTTCTCTTTGCTCTCCGTGTGCGTGACAGCCATGGATGAAGTCCGCGCGTTGCAACAACAGCTCATGGAGGCTCATATCAGGGTCCAGCGCGTAGTTTGGTCTTTTGATTTCAAGATGGCTTCAGGTGCGGGTTGAGGGCTGCGATTGTTTGCACCGCTGTCGTAAGAGCCGAGAACCCTACAGTAAATCCTGGTTTCCAAACCTCCCGACTCAACTCCGGCGTCTGCTCCCCTGACGTGCTTGGAGTTCCCTCGTACCCGCCAAGCTCATGCAGCCCTAAACCCTAAACCAGGCTCAACGGGCCTCCAACATGCGCAAGATCTCCGAGCGGAACTGTTGCTCGGACGCAGCACGAAATCTGTTGCGAACGTGAACCCGGCTTCAGGAAATACGTGCAAAGGGGATGCCAGTAATACAAACATCTCGAAGAATATGGACAAGGAACTCGCTGCGGAAGCAGTTCTTCAAGGCTTTGGGCTGAACATCTCTGGAAAAGTGATGTGGTCGAATGTGATTCGCTCGATGCAGCCATCCGGGCATCGAGCAGATAGGTTCTCAAGCTCTTTTTAAGCGAACCTCCAAGACCTACAGACCTCAGAAACCTTGTCAATACCTCAGCCCAAAACTCCCCAACCCTAAAATTCCACCCCTTATAACACTTGAGGAGATCATCCTAAACCCTAAACTGGCCCTAAACCCTAGTACATGAGATCCCAAAGAAATCCCAAGCAAAGGCATCGACTTGGTCCAGAAGCTCATCTCCACGGAGCAGGCCTGCAGTTTCCCTTAGGTTTAAGCGTTTTAGGGTTTTAGGGTTTAAGGGTTTTAGGGTTTTTAGGGTGTTAGGGTTTTAGTGTTTTTAGGGTTTTAGGGTTTAGGGCTTAGGGCCTTCTGCTCGCTCTCACCGCAAAGACATGATGGCTGGGTGAGAATCTCAGAGGCCCCACGGTCTCCTCGAAGGGTCCCCTGCGCGAGCCTGATCGCGGTTGTCAGGTGAAGCTCTTCCACACGGCGAATGGAAAGGCACACCTAAGCCCGGTGAAATCCCGCAACCTGTCCTGATTTGCTTGATCTTGGGGCTGAACCCTAAGCGCTAAGCCCCGGAGAGTAAGCGCAACGCTTGGAGGAGTTCTTGACGCCGGAGCAACTGGACCATGCCCGCTGGCTTGCACAGGGTGGCTTTAGCCTTTGGGGGGGCTGTCTTCGAAGCGCCGTTGAGTTGTGGGAGATTTGAGGGTAGAGGCTCTTGCTACTACAGGTCTCAGGGCTTCTCATGTCTGTCGTGGTTCTTGTCATTTGCCCCCTGGCCGAGGAGATCCGGGAAACCATGGAGGTGCGCGTCTGCATCTTCCGAGGGTGCAGCAGTTAAGAGGTGCTCCAGGAAGGAACCACAATCGGGAGGTTGCGCTGGGAGTTTCGGTGCACTCTTCGCACGCTTTTGTGGGCACTGCTCTCTGGTCTACTGGTGTCGCGCGCTCCCTCCGACTACCCTCAGTGAGACTAAACAGAAAGTAGGAAGTCAACCCGGTCGCAGCAGAGAGCTTTGGACAAGAAGACCTCAACCCATTAGCGCCTAGATCCCGCTTGGCAGAACTGTGGCGGCCGGCTCTCCATCACCGATCTACCCAACGAGGCGCCTTGGCCCAGGGAGCTTCATGGGCTCCGAAACGGCTTTCCGATAGAAACCCCGGAGGGTCGGATTGCTGGGTCAAGAGGCTCCTTCATGTCAATGTGTGGAGTTCTCAAGAATATAGCCGATTTGACGAAGGGCCTCGGAAAAAAAACACCACCCCATGACCATGTTGAGCCCCAGGGTCCCGCTTGTGATGCCGACTTCAGAGTCGGAGCACATCCCCCTGAAAAAAAACACGGAGGCACTTAAAAACTTCAAGAGCTGAGCCCTAAACCCGTCCAGCTCTGTCTGTCATCTCTTTCATGTCAGGGATCTCTTTCTGTCTTGGAAGCGGCTGAAAGCTTCCTTTCTTCAGATTTTAAGAGACCTTGCGACAAAAGGAGACGTCTCGGAGTTCTGCAACCGTTTCGGAAGGTAGGCGTTGCGCTGGAGCACTGCGAGGTGCGCGTCGAGGCTCCCTTTGCTTGCGGGCCTGAGAGTTGGGGTTTTGGTTAAAGTTCAGGGTTGATAGAAATTGGAGACCAAATTCCCAAACCCTAAATAAAATCCCCGAAGCCCCAAATCCCCGAAATTTGAGACTCTCAAAGTTCGAAAGCCTTCATTGATTCCTCGCATTGGCACACGGCCACTGCTTGAGGCTTTTCTTGGGCTTCCGGGCTTGTTTCAGGGCTCTGCTCTGTTTAGTGTCGGCGTTTTGGGGTGTTTCGGAGGGGTGTGCTTGGGCGGGTGTCAGGGCCTAGGATTTCAAGGTTGAGGGTATTGGGGCTTGATGTAAGGGTTTGCCTTTCACTACGCCTTGGGGTTCAGGGTTTCGGGTCCCCTCGCCGGCAGATGCTGCGAAAGCACAGCTCCCTGCACAAGATCCACAATGACTTGCCGCCTGCCTTCTCAAGGGAAATGTCGGGACCTGATGAAGAAACCCCCTCCCCCCCGCCTCTTTTTCGGGTTCTTTACGTGGGTTCTGGGTTATACTTATGTTGGGAATTCAAAAGCAGGAGTTTCTAGAATCAGGAGGTTCTTATAGTCAGGCTCCCAGATAACCGGAGACGCGATGGGTTGTTGCGAGTTGGGCTCCCTTTCAGGTACCAAGTCTTTGAAGTTTTGAAGGTGATGACTAAAGGTTCCTTGTCTGAAATTAGGGGTTTAGGGTTTAGGGCTTTAGGGGTTTAGGGTTTAGGGGTTTAGGGGCTTAGAGTTTAGTCCGCACAGACCTTAGGCACTGCCCAGAGGAGTCCTGTCCCGGCAGCTCCCTTCAGAGCCCAGGGTCTCGCCCCAAGCGCCTGGGCCACAAAACCCAAGACAGACTCTGACACGCGCCTTAGTGCTTAGAATAGGGTTTGGGGGTATTTATACTATACTCATAACAAGGAAGCCCCAAAACCCCTATTCTAATTATTAAGGCCCCTACATTACCCCACACACCCCTAAAGCGTTTAAAGCCCTGGGAGCAGCCAAGCCGACCCCAAACCCGAAACCCTAACTCGCCGACTTAAACCCCAAGCCCAAGCCCTCTTCCCTAAGCCCTGAACCCTGAACCCTAAACCTAAACCCTAAACTCGAAAACCAGAACCCTAAACCCTAAACCCGAAACCAGAACCCTAAACCCTAAACCCGAAAACCAGAACCCTAAACCCTAAACCCTGAACCCTAAACCCCCTAAGCCCGAACCCAGGTTCTCCCAGCAGTACCTGCTCTCCATTGCGCATGAGCTCCTGGGCCGAAGGATAGGGCTGAGGGCTCTGGGGTTAAGGCTTCATGGGTTTCGGGAGCAGGGGTCTGGGTTTAGGGCTTAGGGCTTAGGGTTTTAGGGTTTAGGGTTTAGGGTTTAGGGTTCTGGTTTTAGGGTGTAGGGTTTAAATAAAACCACAAAAAGGAACTACTTAGGGGCCTATGGGTACAGTCTAAACGGTTAGACCAGCACACTGCCCGAGCAGGCAGCGTAAGATTCTTGATTGCCTCCAGAGGCTCAAGGTGTCCAACAACTAAGCACCTCATAAGGCCTTTAATACCCCTTGCAAACCCAACCCAAGCTAAACCCTTGCTCCAACCCGAAAAAGGCTCTAAGCCCCCCAACTCTACACTGCCAAACCTGAACCCGAAAGCCCCAAAGCTACCTCAAACTACTCTAAACCCCCAAAGCCCAAAACCCTGACGTCCCAAAGCCCCCAAGCCCGAGGTCGCCCTTAAAACCCAAGCCCCCCGGCCCCAAGCCCCAGCTCCCCAAGGCTCAGGATTTAGGATTTAGGATTTAAGGGTTTAGGGTAAGGGTTTAGGGTTTAGGGTTTTAGGGTTTTAGGGTTTAGGGTTTAAGGGTTTAGGGTTTTAGGGTTTGTGGTTTAAGGATCGAGGAGAGCCTCGAGGAAGCTGGCGCACTGGCGGTCTCGGACCTCGTGAGCAACTCGGCAGCGCGTGGTCTCTTGGTCAGAGTTTAAAGGTGCTTGGTTGTGTGTTTTGTCGTGTTGTAGGGGAATGGGGTAGAGAGAGGATCTCGAACTTTTTTCCTACGGGGCCGCAAAGTGGGCCTTATTGAGGCTGTCAATGGGGGATTCGCAGGGGGGCGTTACGGCTTTCAGGGTGCGGCGCGTGATCCTCTCATCCCAACCTCACCTGCTAACAAAGGTAGGTACAACCTGCCGGCGGACTACATCCGCAACTCAGTCTTGGTCCTGCTTTCCTCAACGGAGGCGGCGACCGGCACGCTGAGACAGGATACTTCCAGTGTTGAACTTCGGATCGCTCCATGGTGCGGTTCTTTTCTGGCCGGCCTTGTAACGGGTGTCAGCTCAACGGCGAAGCAGCCCACTGCTCCCCACATTCAGCAGCCTGTCCAAGCTCCGAACAAACTCAATAGGTCCTGAGCCCTTATAGTGGTCTACAACCCTAAAACCTCAATCCGCTCGTGCAGCCTCACAGGCTGTAATTCGGCAGAACACTGTGTACACCGGCTCCTACACAGCGCGAGTGGAGGCCCCTGAAGGTCTCGGGATCATTCTACGGCGGCTCACGTGTAGGCTAGGGGTTTAGGGTTTAGGGTAGGTTCTGGAGACGAAAGGTCAGGCTTAATAGCTGGCTCCTGATGTATGGTTGTGTTTTGTTTTGTGCCTGCAAGGACGTATCGGCTTGCCGAACAAGCAGTTCTCCAATCACGGATGCGTGTGTAGGGATCATAGAACCTGCAGTATACTCAGAGACTCACGAACAAACAAGATAGCCATCGTAGCAAGGACAGCATCGGGTTCTGCAGTTCCGAGTTGGGTATCGGTCTAGTTGGTCATGGAAGTTGCTTAGGCCATGCCACTATAACTCCCCAAAACCTGACCCCACATATGAGCGAGCAGCGAGCGCATCATGGCAGGCGGCAAGTGTGTAATCTGCTACCATTGGGGGTACCTTATTTTGGGTTCCTTATATGATAAGGATCCTACTATTTAGGGTACTATGTTAGGGTCCCCTATTGGGCTCATTTCACGAAAGCTCCCGCGAATCTTGCAGCTCGTAGGCCCCGAACCGAAATCGTTGGTCGAACTGTGAGAAGCATTGTAATCAAAGCCTTGTGGCAGCTAGGGTTTAGGGTTTAGGGTTTAGGGATTGTAGCACTTAGCACGAAGACCCAAATCAACAGCCACAGTCGCAACAACAGACGCGCCCAACACGGACGGCCTTTGAAGCCCTCTGAGACCCTTTGATGCTCCACTGCCAAGCCCAGCTGGTAGAGAAAAGATCCCGAAGTTAAAGGTGTGTTAAGGCTGTTTTAAGGTATCTGGCTTAATTGACATTGAGGGGTCTTGGACCCTCGTTTGATCCTCTGCTCGCAGGCACGGGTTCGAGGCGCCCTGCGCGGAGCGACCCAGCCCGTCTCGCTGGCACAGCTGTCGGCACGGCCTTGTGCTCAATGCGAGGGGTTCGGGGCCCTGGGGGTAGGATTCAACACTTTTTGTCTCCATACACAACATCCTAAAACCGAAAGCCGGCCGCTGAACCGACTCCCACGCCGACCTGTCCGCAAACGGGCTCGCGCCTCAGTAACGGGATGACTCCGAGAAAGTCCCCTTCGCCCGCTGCACGGGAATTGTCGAAAACAGGTTAGGGTCGTTTATCGGGTCTTTTTTCTGAAAGTGAGTACTCTCGTGGGGACCGAGCAAGGGACACGAGTTTAGGAAACTTCCCAATAGCAAAAAGAGCCCCAAACTTGAACCTTTTTATGCCACTTAGGGCTCAAGCCCCCGGCCCTCCCGCGTCGGCAACTGACCGGTTCGGGGGCTCAGGGTAATCGACCCCTAGTACTGCAGGAAGAGAAGCCGGAGAAAGCTCGTATCATGCTTTCGTGTCCTTCGCCTCTCTCCTGCTCTGCGCCGGAGCCCACACCTTTAGCCACCGGACAGGTCTTGGCAAGTAGGCTTTGCGGTTAAAAAGCTTGGTGCCACAACTAGCTGTACCCTTCTGAAAATTACTGCCCCCAATACGCGTCTTTGTCCAAGAGCACACAAAGAACTGAGTGAACCCCTATTATTCTGCCAGACAGTCAGACAAAGACAACCGAGGAAGAGTGTGCTCGTGATCTACAAGACTGTGCCGACGCGAACACCTGCGAGGAGCAGCTGTTTGCAATGTATGTGCTGCCGGTGGAAACCCTCTTCGAGATGACTGAAGTCGTTCCCCACGAAACACTACTGTGGGACGAAAAGTTAGTTGAGTTCGACGAGGCACTTGGCAATGCAATGTTCATCTCACATCAGTGGGCTGGGGACACGAGCCCGGACCCCGATTTCCAGCAGTTCAAAGTGCCGCAGGATGTGCTACGGAGGAAGTTACGCCCGGGCGCCTCCATCACGGGCCACATGCAGGTCGAACTATATACAGGGCATTTGCACCGTCTTCCTGCTGAAGAAATCTCTTCCAAGCCCCTCTTTGTATGGTATGACTATTTCAGCTGTCCGCAGAGAAACGCTTCTGCACGGGAAAAGGCCATCAGCAGCATCCCCGCATACGTGGGTAAGTGCCGCTATTTCGTGATTCTATGCCCTCATGTCTGGCACGCTGGGCAGGAGACCTTTCTGTCGAAAAGGAGCTGGGAGTGTCGAGGTTGGTGCAGATTCGAAAGGGCTGTACGAGAGCTGAGCCGAACAGGATCAACAGGCTTAGACATTGAAATCATCAGTGAGACACATCAGGTCGTGGAACCTACGATGGCTTTCTCAGTTGCCATGGCGCCTGTCAGCGAGGGTCAATTCTCCGTAGCTGCGGACAAGCACAGGATCGTCGAAGTGTTAAGGCGAATGATTCGACGGAAGATGGCTGGTTGCCTCATGGAGGGTGATTTTCATGAGTACCGTTTGCAGCGCAATTCTCAGCGGGTCTACTTTCGAAATTTTCCCATCGGGCCCATCGACGACTTCCTGCCCGAGCTTGTCTCCGAGACACGTGATCCGGCATCCTTCATGGTGGCAGCCTTTATGTACCAGAACGGCTTCCGATTCTGTCCCCGGTAGTACTCTTTTTTGTCTTGTTTTCCTCCAGCTGGAGCCGTATTGTATTTCTCCCAATTAGTTCAAAAGCTCCTCATGGAAAGATCCTTTCCAACCTCCCAATCCCATGCTTCGAACCTAGGATCCATACACGAGCGAAGCCCAGAGGGCTGGACTCCCATTTGCTTCGCTGCTCGCTTGTTTTAGGGTTTAGGGTTTAGGTTTCGCAGGGTTTGGGTTACCGGGTTCGTTCTGTCTCACCATTGACCCACGTCCATCGAACCATAACCGTCCCAGCCCAAGCCTAAGTCGCTTCAAGCCCCAAACCCGGAACGCGTCAAAGCTTGCTGAAGGAGCTCCGCTGAACGAGAGTGAGGCAACACGAGGAAGAATTGAAACTCGAACTTCCAAGCCTTACTGCTTGAAGTCCCAAGGCACTCCGCACACTGAAGCCCTGACATCTCTATCACAAAACCCTAGTTTAGCACCCCCTAACCAAACCCAATGCCCAAAACATCTCCTAAGCCCTGGCCAATGAGGCTGCATTGGATGGCACTGCTATGCTGCTTGCTGCACACTTACCACGCAGCATCTACGGTTGTGATAGTTTGGGGTTCTCTCGGAATGGAGCTTCGATGGGTGGTGTTGCCGCCAACCTCAAGCTCAGATAGGTCACCATTTACGGAAGCATAGATGCTCACAGCACAGCCAGGATTACATGATGCACTCCGTCTAGATTTCCATCTCTACCAGTCGCAATGCCAGAAGCAGCACAGATGACGCAGAAGGTTCATGCTACTGGTGGTGGACGTGTATTGCCGATGTTAAATGAGCACAAAGAGACTCATACTCATAGTGCCCTTCCTGCAGCACTGGTTCGTCTTCTCATTGCTGCTACCAAATGTGCATGTACAAGAACTGCATAGTGCGATGAGAAAAGCTACAGGCACAATAATTATCCACCGTATGGTAGTCGGTGAGACCCGCTCCAGCAAGTCGTGGTGGTGGTGGTGGTGGTGGTGGCGGTGCTGGTGGTGCTGGTGGTGGTGGTGGTGCTGGTGGTGGTGAAGGTGGTAGACTTGATGGAAGTAGAAGAAGTGTTACTGCTTGGTAATCGTCGTCGTGATGGTGATGGTGGTGGCGGTGGTGGGGTGGCGGTCTGTAAGCGGAAGCGGTAGTGGTAGCGGTATAGTTGGTCGGCGTGGCAGTGGGATTGGTAGTAATGCCATGCTTAGATTGTTGGCAGCAGTGGTCATGATCCTCTGTATGATTGCTAGTTGCGCTCTTATCACTGCTGTGTTCGCGATGATTGCATCTATGGTCATAGCTCTTGCAAAGCTTTGGGTAACTACCTGTTGGGTTCATGCTTTGACACAAAGGCTCATGGCAGCTCTCTTGGGGCAGAGGGCCGACGTCAATGACGGCATCACGCGGGGTGAGTCACGCTTTCACTTGGCAGCTGGCACTCCAGTGCTGCACATGTGTGCGTGTTGCTTGGTGAGAAATCCCGGCTCTTTCCGACTCGGAATTGGGGCGGTTTTGAGTCCCCTTTTGGGAGTTGAGTTTATGGAGCAACCACCAGTAGCCAGACTAGAATCGAGGCAAGATAGTGCATTGCTTTGATCTCTCCGTTCTTGCTTGGGATAGAGCGGTCCCACATTCCATGCATGTTTGCTGTAGAATGCGTGGGCCCTGCGAATGACTGCTAAGGCTAGTTACTGCTGCTTTACCAGGAGCTAGTGCATTACTGGCACCAGTACTGCGACGACGACGGCAAGATGACGAAATCACCTCACTGCTAACACTGATAGGACTACTACTACCGGTTACCTGTTTCTCATCACAGGTTTTGCTTTTAAACTCCACTGCTACGAGTACTTCCACCGGCGCTGGCACCAGTGTTCCATTCTCGCAGGTTTCCGAAACAACGAGGCCATGAAGGTGCTCATCAACAAACGGTGCGAGGCAGGATGCCTTTAGCCGAAGCCTGATAGGCCGATTCTAGCCTAAACCCTAAACCTTCCCTTTCGGTGGATCGAGTGCTTCTTGGGGGAGCTCAGGTTCGCTAATATAGGGGCCTTAATTATTACTAATACTATTTTTTTTGGGGGGGGGTCCTTATTTTATAGTTGTAGTATAGTATACCCCAAACAAACCTTATTCCAACTATAATGCTCCTATGTTAGGATATCTCGACCACCGTTTCGGGTCCGCGGCAACTGCCGCCGACCTCGCCCCAGCGCTCAGGGCCTCAGTTTATCATGGCCCTCTCCTTCAGGTCAATGCGAAAGATGGCTATGGGTCGACTGCTCTGCACTGGGCTGGCATCACAAACAATGTCGAAGGCCATGCGGGAGCTCTCGTGTGAGCTCGGAGAACGAGCCACCCTAAACCCTAAAC
>CAJNJA010060364.1:11403-33967 GCA_905231915.1 Symbiodinium necroappetens
GAGACCAACATGATCGGATACAGCGCGTTCAGGCGACAGTGGGATGAGGGCTTCAGTGGCCTGGGGCCTAATTCCCGGAAGCCCTAGTACCCCAGCTCCCAAACCCTGGCAAGGTACACGCCGGGCATTACACAATCCTTCGGCTGAAGCCCTTCTTGTTGTTAATTGTCGCCTGGCACCCCGCAGAAGCTAAAAAATCCTCCAGGCCTGAATTCCGTAGCAGCCCCAGATCCTCCCTGCTTGCTACCGGACGCACCCCGATACCCGAAGCCGTGAACGAACCCTGGACTCGAAGGCCTCACCGACACTTCAACCGAAGAGTCCGAAGGGATCAAAAGTCGAATGATAAGCCCTTCTTATAATAAGGATCCTACTATTTAGGGTACTAAAGTAGGGTCCCCTATTTTCGGAAACCCCCATATGCCTGGATCCTTGAAACCCTGAACCCAGAAGCTCCTTCTTACCAAGACTGGGTTTAGGGCTGACCCTACTGTTAGGCAGATGAGGAAGTCAACAGTCGACGCTTGTCGCAAGGATGTAGGCAAGCCCAAAGCTGCTTGAAACATTTCCTGGCTTCCGACAGCCAGGATCACAAGCACCACCACTCAAGTCGACGCGGTCCAGGCGCTCTTGCCTCGCACCTCGCACCAGGAGTCGCCGCCACGGCTGTCCTGCATGGTTTCGGGGGTTTGGGGTTGAGGCTTTCAGGGTAAGGGTCCATTCCGGGCGCCAAGAATTTCCAGAACCTGCAATAAGGGACACCCCGAGCAGAGGGGGGGGGCCAGTGATTCTGAAGGTGCCCGGCCTGACGAGTCTCGAGTTTAATGAGGTTTTTCCTCTTTGCGGCCTTTACGGGTTCCTCTTGAAGGGTTGAGGGCTCCTTTCAGGTTCCCGTTTAGAGGAGTAGGTGGGGTAGGGGACGGCGCAAATGCTCAAGCGGCAGTAAAGACCAAGATGAAGCAACGGCAATAAGATGCATTCCTCCAGGCATGTAAGTAGTCGTCTGTGTTCAACCGCCCATGATATTTGTGAGGAGAATGGACATAGCAATATCAGTGAGAAGCGGGCTGTTCAACATGCCGGCAAACATAGTTTTGACGAGACACGAATGGCCCGCATATGCGAGCCTCTGCCGGTTTAAGGCTCAAGGTATGGGGTTTATGGTTCCGTCAAGTTCCGTCTGTAGTATTCCACCCGGAAGGTTGACGGTTCAAGGTTGAGGTTGAGGGTTCAACTCAGTTCACGCTTTAACGGGCTTGGGTGTCTCTGTCCAATAATAGGCAACAGACCATCTGCAACCGGACGCTAGTGCGCATATGCTTGAATATATAAAAAGATCTTCTTGTTGTTCCTTTGTGAGACCTATCGAAACAACGCCAACACATGGACAGGAGATCACCATCGCCTTGCATGATGCAGTTCTTCACGGAGGAGGCTCCGCCCGGATCGTCTGCGCCCTTATCGGAGCAGGAGCAGATGTGAATTACCAGCTGAACACCGAGGCCGGGATGCCACGGCAGCCTCCACTTACTTTACGGTGAGCCGTGTATGTGTATATATATATATGTATATATAGAGTATCTAGGGTTTAGGGTATAAACATATAAAGGGCTTAGGGTCTAGGGAATTAAAGGATAGTTGTAGCAGTAACAGTCGTAATAGTCACGAGAGGCGTAGTATTGAGGATTAGTATTCAGGCAGGTAAATGTATCCGTCGTCCCAGGACAGGCCCTGAGCCCAACTCTGTAGTGTTACGAAAGTAACCCTCAGACAAGAGACCCTGAAAGCTAGTTATCTAAGCCTAAAGCCTAATGGCCCCAAACCCAGGTGTCCAGCCCAATGGGCCTGATGATGGCTTACTTCAGCCTCCGGCACCGATGGAGCCAGTCCACCTTGAGTACATATGCCTACCACCACTACCAGGCCCTTTGGTTCCAGGAGGGGATTCCGGGCCTGGCGGTCTGTGTTGTGTGGAGTTATTTGCAACTATCGTTGTTGATAGTTAGCGGTACTGACTTTGAAATACTACAAACATCCTGTAAGATTCATCGCTATCGGAGATCTCCTCTCGTCTTGTGTCCAGGCATCTCCGCTGATGTGCAGCGTCATCACGAGTTCTTTCGAGGCAGAGATGTAAAAGATCCGTCCCAGTCGTTTCTTTCTGAGAAGAGGTCAAGTGAGCTGAAACCCCTCCAGCCAATACCATTGTATAGTTCAGGGTTTAGGTTGTTGGACACCTCTGCCGGAAAACGTAGACTTCTTGGGCTCTGAAGGCATGCGCTAAACCCTTACCCATAATGCCTTGAAGCCCTAAACCTTAAACCCCTAAACCCTAAACTCTATAAACCTTAAAAAGGCGACAGCTATCTTGTTGGCTGCGGGCGCTCGGCTAGACCTGCGGAACGCACGCGGGCTTACTGCAGCGGATTTGGCCAGGGAGGTCTCGGGGTGCAGAGTGAGTACAATTATTATTATTAATTATTAAGTATTATTTATTATTTATTATTATTATTATTTATTATTATTATTATCATTTATTATTATTATTATGATTATTATGATTATTATTTATTTATTCTTCTTCTTCTTATTATTATTATCAGGGTTTACGGGTTTAGGGTTTGGGCTTTAGGGAGTTGCCTGTGATGGGCTTGATTCGGAGCAGGATTCGCCGCAGCTGCTCTTGTCAGTTGTTGAAGTGGTTCCAAACTTGTCAACGAAGACGACCAGCCCCGCCGGGCAGTTCCCTAAACCCTAAACCCTGAACCGTGTGGCGGAGTCACCCAAACAGTTCCCTGGTCAGGTTTCGGCTCCCGATCATGTAGTCGCTTCTTTGGAAGGGAACAAAGAAGCGGTGGAGAGGCTTACCCAGGTTGTCGCGGACTTCGTGAAGGAGTACTTCCTCATGACCACCCAATCATTCTGAGCCTTTTTTGCCTTAGCCTTAGCTTTCTCTTCCACCCTGAGCCGGAGTTTCACGAGGGTGCTGCATTTGCAGCCTGCTCTGGCCATAGTTTCACACAACGCGCAATCTTGCATCCCGTGGACCAACTCTGTGGTTGGATGTCTCAGACATGAGACGAGACGAGCTGTCTCAAAATGGGACAGGGAGACGCGCAGTGGAGTTCGAGAAGGCTCAGACAAGGCATCTGTACAGCTGCGTGCTGTGTAAATGACCTGGACTTCGTCACTATAAGTTTGTGTTCCTGGTTCTTCATTCCACACAACCATGACTAGGCATTGCCAGACGGATTAGTTATGATTTGCGTGTACTGTTGCTGTTTGCCGAGATTGTTTTTCCAGCACGGTGGGGGCTACATTGCTTTGTCCTTCGGTGCTCCTCATTCTGAGCTTTGCAGCTGCTTTGTTGTTGCTGTTGTAGTTCGTTGTGCCTCTTTGCAGTCTTGGCAACGGTGCTTCTCTCAGGATCACTAGTACAAACTGGATCATTCCTTCTGCTGCTGAACCTCATATTGCTTTGCAGTTGGAATTCTTTCTGACATCAGCCTCTGCCGTAGTATTACAATCTGCCGGGGTCTGATGTTGCTGGTGTCTGTCTTGTTGATGCTTTTTTGTGTACGGCAGTTGCAGTGCCGCTTCCACAATCCTACACCCCAAACACGCTCAACACCCAAGGGGCTCTAAACCGTTAAACTCTAAAAGGCTAAACCGTCTTTCGACAGCTACTCTTCTTACTGCTATACAGTAAGTGTTGTTCTTATTACTACTCTTGCTATTGTTGACAATTAGTTGTCCGCGCTGTTGTTGTCTCGGTCCTTGCTTTCTGTTACTGATGTTCTCCTAACATCTTGCTCATTGAGTTTAGGGTTTAGCGTTCACGCTTGTTTTGGTTTCCTGCATTGTCACTGATTTCACGTGTTGCCCTGGTGTGCTCGAACTTTGTTTGTGCGTTTATTCGATGCTTGCGGCTCGATTTATTCGCTGAATATGTCTCTCTACGCTTCCGGAGGTCGCAGTAGGATCCCCTTGTGGTCCCTAAATGTCTAGCAAAACCCCAGACCTCTATTCCAATCATTACGCCCCCTCCCTATCCTAATTCGTCTTGTCTAGACACCCTGGACCCAACTTTGCGCCAGGAGCATGTCTCAGAGCCGGAAGGGCGGATCATGTGTTCTTCTTCCTCACATGACATAGTATAGACTCTAAATTGTATTGTAGTATGACAGTCAGGGACAGGAGCTGTAAGGGGCGGTTATTACTAAAAACCTTCTCGCGTGACTGTGCCTCACTTGCAGGATCCACGCTATGAGTGGCAAATGTGGTTTGCACAAGGCTGTTTCTTAAGAAGCGGCAGTAGTTTGACAGTCCTAAGCTTCAGGCATGGCTTTGATGCCGATCTCCTCGCGAATGCAGTGCAGAAGCTCATCAAGGAGGAGGCAGCTTTGGGGATGGTAATCGGTGCATGTGTTTGTAAATGCACATAAAATTACATGTACATACAAATGCAAATCTGGATGCATCGTTTTTTTTTTATCATGTGTGCGTTTAGGCCTATGCACACATATCATAAGTACATGCGCACACACACAGACATACATAAGCGTGCGGCTTCTTGGAAACCCGTATAATTTCGCCAGAGATGCAGACGTTCTGATTGGCACAGGTCGTAGCGTGTCGATTGGACCACCCCTCTCTCGCTCTCTCACTCTCTCTGTCTCTCTCTCTCTCCCTCCTTGCTCTTTTGTTCTTATGCTCTACATCGCAGGATTTTGCTCCACTGCAAGCCGGAAAACCTCATAACGCCTAATGAGGTCGTGCTCGGCAAATTCCACGGGTCGACTTTTACGCCCAAAGCGTACACCGATGCCGAGGCCAACAAGGTGGATGGTGGCTCGACCGTAAACTTTAGGGCCATTAGGCCCTTGACCCTGAAACGATGAACTTTAGGAAAGACTCCTAAACCCGAAACCGTAAAACCTGAGGTCCTCAGCTCTAGAGCCTTTTTCAACAAAACGCATCAACCCAAATGGCCTTGGTTTCCCTAAACCGAGGCTTCTTTGAGGCCAATGGCTACCTTACTGCCACCGCCGCGAAGTCATCTGGGCTGGGCCTGAAGGACCAGAGCTAACATGGAGGCCTGAATAAGTACCCATGGGTTTAGGGTTTAGGGTTTTAGGGTTTTAGGGTTTTAGGGTTTAGGGTTTAGGGTTTAGGGTACCCATGCTCTTCTGGGGTTCCGTATTATGGCTATAGTCTAGTAGCATGTACCCCAACACCCCAGATCAAATAATTAAGGTCCCTGCATTAGTCTTGTGAACTTCGTCAGCATGGTTAGCCATCAGTATAATGTTACTACTGTGTGATATCAACAGTAGCAACAGTAGTCGCTTGTATTCAAGAGACCTCACATATTCATCCTGTTCAAGCCTGTGATACGACATTTTCGGAACTTGGGATAACCCTGACGGCTGGAGCGCTGAGCCCTACCAATGATCAATACGGGTCCTTGCGGTTGTGTTGCAGGTCGTCGTGGTTGTCGTCATGGTTGTAGCTTAAGTGGTAGTGGAAGCATCCCAAGCTCCTCTCAGAAGCTTCGCAGGATTGGGCGGCACAGCGGAAGGCTGGTACAGCAGTAGAGTCCTTTATGTCTGGAAGACAGTAGATGAGAGGAGAGGATGCGACAAAAAAGATCAGAATCACAGCACCTTCATTGATGCCGAGTCATTAGCATGGCGGTCATCGTCGAGGTTGGCATAGAAGCAGAAGTTATCAGGGGCAGCTATAGTAAATAATATGTTTTCTTTATTATGGTAGCTTACATGGACTCCCTTAAAAAAAAGGAACCCAGGATATCACGAGTTCTATGCTCACTGTCAGCTCCTTTCCTGAAGGCTTCTGGCTACAACTTGGTCGGTGCCTTCGTCGCTAGCCACCTGGTGGATTCCGCCATGGCCTCCATAAGCGATGCCCTGGCCGGAGATGGCTGGATCGATGCACAGCCTCTGCTTCCGCATGCCCTCACGGCACCTCGATGGGCTTACTCAATCATTAAGCCCATGGAGCGCAGAAGCATTCGTTGTTCACCTCATGCTTCGGTTTGGGGTTGGTTTCTTGTCGGCAGAGCAAGGAAAGTCGAGGCTTTCCGGGTAGACTCTTGTCCATAAATACCTAAGCCACTAAAGCCATACTGATCCCCAACCCTAAGCCACCCTGAAACCTTCGCAAGCCACAGCCGAGGCAGCCGATGCCAGCGAGCTGCTGCTGCAGCTCTCGAGCCAGCCACCGGGCGGGTGATTTTTTCGGATAGTCGCAAGTCCCCAGGGTTTGGGGTTAAGTTTGTAGCGGTTTTGGAGTTTAGGTAGGTACCTGAAGTGGATTCCCAACTGCCTACATGCCCTCAGGTGATTCTTGCAGCAAATACCCCCAACGGGGCAACCGAAAACCTCAACCATAAGAAACTGGCACATACTCAAAGCTTGTGGTCTCAAGTTAATTAGACTCCGCTTGATAGAAGGGACCAAGAAGCATGGAAACCAGGACAAGGAACACCTGTGAACCGTTGGACAACACGTCACCGAAAGTCTAAACCCCAAGCGCGAAGCCCTAAATCCCAAATTCTAATCCCGTAAAGCCCTAAACCCCCTAAACCCTAAACCCTAAACCTAAACCCCAAACCCCAAACCCTAAACCCTAAACCCCAAACCCCAAACCCTAAACCGAAATCTGCCGAAGGAAGAAGCTGCCTAGCAACGCTGTGGTCTTGGACCGAGTCGCAGCAAGCAGCGGCTTTATCCAAAGCACCTCAGATACTTTGAGATAGAATTTACCAGAGTGTAGTAGAGTTATACTACTCCAGTATAACTTTAGTATGACTATACTAGTTATAGTAAAATTACGTATACTATAGTATAAATACACATTACTATCATTGCTGTGGCTTTAATTGTGTCGTTGCCAACTGTGTTTTCGTTGCCTTCGCTGTTGTGATTTTTGTTGTGCGCAGTAGTCTAGAAATTGCAGGTTTTTCCGAGTAGTGTTGATGCTAGATTCACGGGCCATTGTAACTTCAATCGTGTGTTTGTGCGGTGGTGAAAGTGCCATTCTGGCTACTGCTAGGCTGTGGCAGAATCTATGCTTGACTATGCAGTACCCACTCGCTTTTACTGTAGTTGCCAGAACTCTTTTGACCCTAAACCCTATATCCTAAACCCCTAAACCCCTAGAGCCCTAGAGCCCTAGACCCCTGCAGTCGCTAGGAACCCACCTCCGAGGCATCGCCAAAGCCCTGGAGGCCGAGGTACAGAAAGCCGCCGAGGCCGCCACGAAGAAGAAAAGCGGAGCCAAGAAAGCCGTGGAGGACGAGGCCCCAGGGAGTTGGGGGCCCTTTTTTGGGGGCCCTTAGTCCCTAGACTCTAAGCCCAAGGAGTTGGGGGGTTTTTGGGGTTTCGGGGGTTTATGTGGGTTTAGGGCCTTTTTAACCGTGTCACTTGCTCTCTGAGATCTTGTTGATGTTTTTTTTGTCTGTTGTTGATGGTGCCCAAGAGTTTCCTTGCCCGTTGTTGATGCCAGAGCCGCTTTTGTCTTGCCTGCATTTGGGGCAGGTAAGGGCTGCGGGATGCGAGTTTGCGCAATGAGCAAGCATCTACATATATCTACGCCACGTTGCAGCTCCAGCTCCTGACGACGCTCGGGACGCAGGAATAAATTGCAGCCCTGCTGCTCGCAATGGAAGCCGAAGATGGCCAGGCTTGGCAGTGCGATCTCCCAATTACCAGCTGACCGATGACAGCACGTCAACCAGGGTATAGAGAAAAGTCTACTCTGTTGCGAATGCTGTCAGTACTGTGACTGTTCATTGCTGTAGTGCTGCCGTTAGAGTTCACCTTGCTTTGCTGGTTCGGCTCGTGTTCCACAGTCTGCGACAGTATGAATATGCTTCATAGCAAAACTAGTTACGCTATCGATATCTGTTCCCATGCGGGTAGGCAGCCACCTGCACCGTGACATTAACACTGTGACTACTTACAAATCAGTACCCACATCCAAACGGTCGTTGCCCGAAGTACCGTTCAGCCGAACACCAACATTCAAGCCACACATGTCCGCCATTGATCCGCATACAAGAGACGGCTGATCGCAAGGATGATGGAAATGATGGCACCGCTGATGAAGATGACGGTGCTGATGGGATAGTGATCACGATCTATGTAGTTGCTAGTGACTAGTGTCCAGGTATGTCAGGTATGTTTTGGTTTCTTCTGAGCTTGGCTACATGTTGGTCTTTTTCTTGCTTGCTGGTCATTGCTGGTCGTTTTGTGTGACCGTTTTCACAGCATGAAAGTGATTCTGTGTTCTCTGATTGCTATCACCATCTTCACCTTTGTTCTAGTCGTGCCTACTGGAGCACGGTCCCTGAAGCGGCGGACGCAGGATGACGACCTTCACGCGAAGAAGGGCGGCAAGCGCACGAAGGGGGCCAAGAAGAAGCGAGGTTGGCATTGCGGGGTTCGTGTATGCTGCACGAGTCATGATTTAGAGATTCTGGTCCGAAAATGTTGTGCCTGAGTTCACTTTTGAGGGTGTAGCTTCGGGGTTTGGGTGTGGGAACCGCGAGTCTGAATCTGAGAATGTTCCCACATTGTTGTCATCCTCATCACCCTTGTCGTGTGAACTAGCAGCGTCTGCGAATATGAAAAATTCAGTCCTCGCAATCATACTTGCACTCCAAGTTTCACAGCATTGGGTTCCATCCACATGCGAGTGGCTTAGGGTCTAGAGACTGGCTCTAGGTTGGTGCAGCGCATCCCGCAGTCGAAATACTACATCAGTTAAACAGCGTCGTTCTTCATGCAGCACAGCACTGTTAGCGTACAAAGTCTGCTTGTGCTGATCGTATGTAGAATCAGCACACGGCAACACCATGTTGAATACGAACGCCAGCACCCAAGCGCCCTCGTGCGAAATTTCTTCCCCGACTGCGCGGGGGGTCGGGCCAGGCCTCTAACAGGCTCCAAAGGCCCCGCATCCCAAGGCGCGCGGGGGGTCAGGCCAGGCCTCTAACAGACTCGAGAGGCCCCGCATCCCAAGGCGGTCCTTGGATGAGCGAAAACAGTGCTGGCGGTTAAAATAGCAGTTGCCACTTGCGTCGAATCGTCAAGGTCGTGGCCAGCTTGTTGATCCTGTCACCCTGAACTACTACTTAAGGGAGGCATCTGACATCAACGTGAACTGCAATTGCCCCATCCCATCGAAAAGGCAAAGAGGGCTTGTGAGCAGCATTGGTAAAATTGACGACTAATGTTACCAGTGAGATTGACTTATTTGCTGCTTTTGGTACAGCCATGATCATTATGAAACGACACGACGACTACAAGGTGCAGTACTACCAGCAGCTCTGTTTTCGGTATAGTCTTATTGTCACAGACCTGAAAGTTTCTTTCAGGCGACGACGACGATGCCGTCGAGACATCTCGTGCTGGCAACGCCGAATCAGGCCTTCGTTTCGACTAGGGGACCATTTGGGGTTTCCGAAATAAGGGGTACCTTACATTGGGGTCCTTATAACAAGGATCCTACTATTTAGGGTACTATATTAGGGTCCCCAATTTTCGGAAACCCCCATTTTCGACTGCTAGAGTTTTCAATTTCTACAGAGGTGGGCTACAGGAGCAGTGGCACAGGCCCCCAATTTTGGCCGGTTTGTGTTGCCATGAAGACTCGGGCTTACACAACATGCAGAATGATAGATATTAGCTTTGTTCAGCCACTGTGTTAAGCACAATGCTACAGTTTGCTTCCGATGCTCCGGGCTGCAAGCTGTGGATGAATCGAAATTCCAAGGCGTGCCAAATGATGCCATTGCCAACTATCTGGCGGATGCTGTGCAGCACTTTTCGGGAAAGTGGGTGGTAACACGTACTATTGCTAGGTAATACCGGAAGCCATCGCAAGCGTGCTTTTATTGAATGGTATACCGTCGACGACGTAGTACAGGAATCGCCATCGTATGCCGTCCTTCTGCCAAGCAGCCCTGACGAAGCGAAGTTAGTGTCTCCGCTTCTGACTTCATTTGCTCTTTCACGTTGTCGCTGGAGAGAAGGTGCCCGCTAATTAGCTTTGATGAAGAAAGCAGGCTTTCTGGACCAAGATCCTTCCCACTTGTTTGACCTCTCCGTCTTGCAGCAGGGGGTTCAAACTGAGACTTCTTGTACAGCATCACCCCGAGATTTTTCAAGTGCCGTGAAGCCGCAGTTGAAGTAGCCTTTGTTGCTCCTAATGCCGTATGCCGAGGACCAGCATCCAGATCTGCCCATCGACATCCAGGATGACCTTTGCGCAAAAGCCACACGGCTGGCTTCAATAGGGCAGTTTCTGCCGTAGAGTCTGCCCAGTCGAAATCCTAAACCCGAAACTGCGCAGAATTGCAGATGTACGTCCTCAGTGCTCATCCCGTGTTGTTGGTTGCAAGACGAACTCCCACACCCGGTCCAGATGCGAGTGTGCCACAGGTGCAGGTACTTCTGACAGCGATGGTCGCCGAGGTTGCTGAGAAGCGGCGGAGCCGCATTCAACTCGATGATTCTTCTTGGCACAGGGTTTTGGGATGTTTGGCGTTCAGTGTTCGTGGAACGACCTCCGAGTCTGATGTTTTTGTTGCACACTTGCTCCTTTGTTCATGCTCCCGCTGGAGTGGACATGCCAATCAATCCATCCTGGTTTCTACGCGATGTTGCAGCTACTGAAATATGCTACAGTCTGCGCGATTTCGTACGTTGATCCGTGTATATAGGTATTACTGTTTTCCACCCGACCGCCGCTGCGCCGGCTGTGATTGGATGTGTGTGTGAGGTTGCGGTCCACACTGCAGACGAAGCAGAATCATCACTTCGGACAGGTGCTGGGAAATGGCAGGGCTTGATGTTCATTTCAGCCCTCGTAGCCTCCTGCACCAGCTAGAACTGCGTCGTCGAATCAAGGGGACGAAAGCTTAGTGTTGGGGTTCCATGTGGCTTAAGACTTGTTTCCGCCTGTCCAAGCAAATAGCAGAACTCACACAGAATCACAATCCGCAACCAGGGAGGATGCTCTATGCTGGGGTCCTGGCTACGGCTCCCCCGCATTTAGCTGAGTAGCATTTGCCGCGGCACCGTGGTTCGTTTCACCGAACCAGGTTGGGTCCATTCAGATAAAGCTTCTCTACACACCGGCCGATTTTTATGTTGCATCTTGCAGTATGTTATAGCATCTTATATCGTTTGCTATAGCATACTATATAGGAGATTATCGTCTGTGATAGCATCTGCACGCCGTCTTGCAATCCCTGGAGGTGGATTTAGGGTTTAAAAGTTTAGGGTATACTATAGGAGATTATATCGTGTGTGATAGCATCTGCACATCCTCTTGCAAAATCCCCTGGAGGCCGATAAGGTCGTCCAGGAGCGCTACGAGAGGCTGGTGCTTGGCCTCCGGGCCCTCGAAGCGGCAAAGCTCCAGGAGCTACCTTTCAGGGTTTAGGGTTAGGGTTTAGGGGGTTTAGGGTTTAGGGGGTTTAGGGTTTAGGGGTTTAGGGTTTTAGGGTTTAGGGGGTTAAGGGTTTAGGGTTTCCTCAAACGGATCTATAAGGGCTTCTTCAGGGTTTGTATAAGGGTTCTACATTATATGGGTAGTTCTCTAAATTCGGGTCCCTTTTTAGGGGGTCCTTTTTTTTATAAGGGTGCCGTACTATGTTGGGGATCCTGAAAGGGGACCCTAGTTTAGAGAACTACCCACATGCAGTCTCTTCAGGGGCTGGGTTTCCCTTTCAGGAACTCCTCATCGTCGTCACTTTAGGAAGAGTGTGCGTTTAATGCACCCTCCCCCCCAAACCCTAAACCCTAAACCCTAAACCCCTAAACCCTAAACCCTGGTGGGTCTTAGCTCCAAGAGCTGGCCATCCAACCCTAAAACCCCTAAACCCCTGAACCCCATCGTCGTCACCAGAAGCTGACGGCTGATGTCCAAGATGAGACCATCCTTAGGCTACCGACGATCGTGCCGACACCGACTGCCCTTAGAACTTATAACTTCGTATGGGTACTTCTCTAAACTAGGGTCCCTTTGTGGGTCCCCAAACAAACCCTAATTTAGAGAACTACCCTTATAGTACCCCTTAAAGTGTAGTGATCCTTATAGTACTCTGAAGTCTGTTAACTAGGACATTTTTGTCGATGCTCGTCTGCTACTCGACTCGTTCCATTGGGCTTTGGTGTTATAAGCTCGGGCTTTTGGAATTTGGTAAGAGTATTGTGTCTGTCGCCATTGAGCCAATCTAGAATGTACCTGGGCTCTACAATGGTTATATGTACAACAACTAGAAAGAATCTCGTGCTGCGGTTTATGTCGCCCCAAGGAGTCACCGCTCTACCAGTCACTTGGACAGCAGCTCCTTTGGTGGGACGTGTTTGGGTTGGTGCAAGCTCACAGATTAATCTGACGTGTCACGAGAGCCGACCCGGTATGAGTTTACATAGCGTTCAGAGCTGTGTGCACCATTGAATGGAGCGGTGTAGATCACTGGTTTCGCTTCTTGCTTCTCGTTCAGACAGAGCGCGACTGTCCGGGCTACAGCCTTGCTGAGGATAGGCCGGGGTAAACCAATGCAGTCTTCTGCTAGATGTACCCTAAACCCTAAACCCTAAGCCTACGCCCTACACGTTCCTATGAACGAAAGTTAGTCGCAGCCGGACGGCAGACCAGTGTTGACTTGCGGCCCGTTGGAAGATCCCCCAAAGTCCCAAAAGAACACCGGAGAGCCAACAACCCTACAGCCCAGAGCGCTTCGAACCCCCAGCCCCAAAGCCCGCATCTTCAAGGCACCTCTTGAAAGAGGTGGTTTTGGAGCCTTGCCACATGCTCATTGCCCTCCGCCTCGAGGAGGCCGGCGCGCTGAAACTCCAACTTTTCCGCTCAGGAAAGCATTTCTAACTGGATTGGCAGGCAGAAAGGAGGTCTCAACAAAGGAAAGCATGTGAAGCAAATACTTGCAACGGTATCAGCTTGAGCACGACTTCACCCGCACAACAACACAACTGCTGCTCTACTACTACTGCTACTACTACGACTACTACTACTACTAGTACTGGAACTAGTAGTAGTAGTAGTAGTAGTAGTAGTAATACTACAACAACTTCTACCTACCTACCTACCTACCTACCTGCCTGCCTGCCTGCCTGCCTGCCTGCCTGCCTGCCTGCCTGCCTGCCTACCTACCTACCTACCTACCTACCTACCTACTACGATTGCTACTGCTACTGCCTGCTCTAACTGCGAAGCAATTCTGCTGTCGTGTCAATCCAGGCCACGGGAAACAGTCCCGAGGTCACCGCTTCTAGCCGAAAGATTCTCGGACAGAATTGGACTTCTGCTTTCCCAATATCCGCAATCTAGAATCCCCTAACCTCAAATGAAACACTTTTGGAACAACAGCACCCCTACTGATTCAAGAGTGTTACTTTTCCTAGCGACGGTAGTACAATAGGAATAAGAATGGCAGCCCAAAGCTCAAGTTCGAACCCCAAATTGCAAGCCCTTGAACCAACACCCGGAACTCTCGAAGCCACCCGTGGAGCCCGAAACCCGGAATTTCAATATCCCTCAGCCCTATAACCCCTAAAGCCCGAATTCCTGAACCCCAAAGCCTAAACCCTAAACCCTAAAGCCCGAATTCCTAAACCCCAAAAGCCTAAACCCTAAACCCCTAAAGCCCGAATTCCTAAACCCCAAAGGCCTAAACCCTAAACCCTAAAGCCCGAATTCCTAAACCCCAAAGCCTAGACCCTAAACCCCTAAAGCCCAAAAGCCTAAACCCGACACCCCTAAACCCTAAACCCTGAACCCTAAACCCCAAAAGCCTAAACCCTAAACCCCCAAAACCTCGAATTCCTAAACCCCCCAAAGCCTCGACCCTAAACCCCTGAAGCCCGAATTCCTAACCCCCAAAGGCCTAAACCCTAAACAAGTAAACCCCTAAACCCTAAACCCCATAAGCCCCATTCCTAAACCCCTAAACCCCAAAAGCCCGAAATTCCTAAAACCCCCAAAAGCCAAGGCAGAGCTTAGAGAAGCTCATCGCAGCCGAGGGAGCTGCCAAGGTGGAGTCTCTCTCCAGGCCTCGGCGTCTGAAAAAAGCACAGAGTGCTTTTGCAGATGGGTTGTTTGTTTTTTTTAAGTATGTTTTTGTAATATTATGGTTTTTTTAAATATATTCTTGTATATTTCGGGTATGGGGGTTTAGGGTGTAGGGTAGGATGCAGGAGTTGAGGATTCAGTGGCCCAGGGTTCAGGGGGTTCGCCCCCTCTGGTACTTAAACCTGCTGAGGGACAGGCTGGATTGAGCATTTGAGCATATAGGTGTTCAGGGTCAGGGTTCTTGCTATCTTGCTTCGGCTGCTGCTGCTACTGGACGTTTGTTGACATGGGGTTGTAGGAGTTTCTCGAGGATTTGGTGAGGGTTTCGCAAGGCAGAGATGGCATCTAGTGCAGTGATCGAGGAACCTAGGTTTTGTGTGGATCTGTTTGAGATATTGTTGTTTGGCTTCAGTTTGGGATGTACGGGCTGCAGTGGTCCTTGTAGCCGCTTATTTAGCGATGGTGATCGGGGCCCGTGGCGATGGTGATGATGGTGGTCATGGTGGTGATGGTGGTAACCGCGGTGACGCTGGTGAAGGTGGTGACGATAGTGATGGAGGCGGCGGTGGTCGTCGGACATCATCTTCATCATCGTTGTCGTTACCATCGTAGAATCATTAGAACCGATAGAATGCCCGAAGTGAGTCTGAAAATTGAAGTTCAGCTCCGAGATAGTGCATCAACGGAAACCTCAGCGAGTAACGTATTTTGCGGTACCCTGATGTATCCTTGACCACCGAACTCCCTGTTTAAAGGTGTGGAATGGGGTTCTTCTCACATATTCGCGTCACAACTCTGCAACCCCGCCGGGTGAAGTTCACCAAAGAGGCTGGCAGCCGTCTTGGTGCACAAGAAGGAGGCGAAAGATGCTAAGGCGCCCTCATGCGTTTCAGATCTAGCAATCTGTGTCTCCGGCTCGTCTGTGGATTTTTATGGGATTTAACAGCAAGGGTCTGCAGGCGTCAATGGGGGGCTGGGGTTCTGAAATGTACATCTTTCACGTAGATGCTACGCAACAGACTTTGCAGCCACTCTTGTGATTGTATTTGGCTGTGTCAAAATCAGGTATAGTCGTGCGGGATGATAAGGGCAGCCCCGGAATCTGGTTCTGAAACTCTGAAACTTGAAGTTAAAAGCGCCTCCGCATAAGATGCGGCGTCAACATCAATACTCCTGTCGTCCTAAGCCCTCAAACTCGAACCACGAAAACTGAAGAACTTTACGGCAACATTCCCCGAGCTTTGAGTCCGAACTCCCAGCCTGCACCAATAGGAGCACAAAGAGGTGAAGCAGGCCTGCTTCCTTTGTGATCTCTTTTGGGGTCAGGCCTTGACCCTATGAGCCACTACATGGCTGACCTAATCTGTTTTGCTTGAAGCTTCGATTTTCGTGTCCGGGGTTTGGGTTTTCCCATCTCCAGGACCATACCATGCAGGGTTCAGGATTTCCATGTTGATCGCTTGCCGCAAAGATTTCGAAGACGTCTGCTTATAGGGAGCGCTACTATGATTGTCACTCTGGCTGCTGTTGCTCTGCTCATTCTTCTTAGTCTTAGCTACTACATGGGCTGTTGGTGTTGCCTCGGCTATGGGTAGTGTTCCCACATTTCTCACCATTCATATTGTAAATGCGCGTTGCTTGTTTTGGTGAGTGCCATCATTATCATGTTCGAGGCTGTTTGGAGTACTGTCACACGACAGCTGCTAGAAAAAAATAGAATGACGAAGCGTACGACCGCTGCAGTACACTACCATGCTTGCCTGTACTATCATGTTTGCGCTGCTATGCTTGTGTGTGTGTAACATGGGGGCCTTAATAATTACCTATATTATTTTGGGGGGTTCCTTATTATAAGTATAGTATAATGGGCCCCAAAACCCTATTCTAATTATTAAGGCCCCTACATTATTTTGTTCTGTTCGCGAGTTGCATCTCCTGGTCCTACTTTGCTGCAGGGATCAAGACACACTTACCTTTGGCCTTGCCATCGTTGCTGCTGTTGGTGCTGCGACTGCTATAGTTGCTTTCAGACCGACGGTTCACAGATGACGACCACTTCGTGAAATCATCTTCCCATCTTCGCCGCCTACATCTAACTAGATCGGCCCTGGACGATGCAGGAGAAGTCGGGCAAGTCTAAGAAGAGCCAAGGAGATGTGTTTCGGGGACCGGGGCTTCCCTTAGGACCTGTTCTCAATCTGCTTTGTCGGTTAGTCTCTCGCCTCCACGCCCCCGAGGAGCTCTGCGCCCGAAAAACCTCGGTTGTGCCATTCTCAGAAGTATTTTACTCCTCAGCTCCCCTTCTTTGAACCGGGCATCTGCTGGAAGCTCCAACCTGCTCCCCCGCCCCCGTGTGAGAACTGAACCAGACGCCCCAAGATCGCAGCACAGAGCCCGGCGATTTCCATTGCAACCTTACCAGTAAGATGCTGATTGCGATTCCGCATAGACATGCGCCGCACAGACACGCAAGCATTTGGTTAGAGTGGTTGCTTCAGAAAGCGGGCATAAACAATCAGCAAGTATGAGCTATCGTAACGTGAATGGGGGCTGACGAGTAACGACAAAAGGATGATCTTGCCCTAGTAACTTTATCGGTGCAGTTCAGTCATCCGTCGTCGGCCAGAAGGGGACAACAATGTTACTACGTGCCCCGATTTTCTGCGACTAGTAACAGAAGTCATTTCAGGAGCTGCAGTTGATGGAGGGCAGGTTGGAGTATGGTACTTGATGGGACTCCCCACTCCCGACCCGGCGTCCGCAAAACAACCGGGCGCCACAAAGAGCTTTGTTTCTGATGCTGGGGCGGGCTGGGGTTCTTGTCGTGGTAAAATGTAGTAGGTGATGCGCATGATGATGAGGATGATGATGATCATGATGATGATGATGTTGTTGTTGTTGTGGTTGCTGCTGGCTGCCTGCTGCTGCTGCTCCTGCTGCTGCGGCTGCAGCGCTGCATGGTAGCTGTTCATTTCGCTTGTCTTGGTGTTGCTACTGGTTATGGTTCTGTCCATGAGTACGTTCACTGATTTGTAAAAGCTCACCATTCGTCACTGTTCCAGCTTCACCAACAGCTGTGGCGGTATTAGGCATTCGTATCTACTGTTATCACTGATGGTCGTCGTGTTGATGTCGTCGTCGTTGTTGTTGTTGGCATTGTTGTCGTATTCGTCGTTGTCTTTTTTCAGGACATGCCGCAGATGAGCAAGAGCCAACGGTCGCGGATGTCTCGGAGCTGTATCACGCAGCTGTGGGAGACCCAGATCTCAGGTTTGGGACATGCGCTGCAAGGCGCTGAGGCTTTAAGGCTTCACCTGAATGGGTGGCAGGTAGGGTGGCGTCGGATGTCAATGTCAGGGTTGAATGAGGGGTGAGGTGGAGGGTGCAGGGGTTTCGGCTCGCCATTCATTCCCGGATACACTCTGCACAGGCGGACGACAGCCATATCTTTTGCCGGAAGGTGGACAAGAAGAAGGAGAAGGCCCAGTGCTGGTCCCAACATGAACAAGAGCACCGTTCGAGAGCTCTCACGGGACTTGCTTGACAGTATAGCGAAGCGGACGACCCAAGACCTTACAATTCAGGGCCAAATGGCTTGCTGCGAACCACCATCGCGTTCAGCCTCCCCAGCTCCTCAGCCCCAATCTGACAGGTTCGTGGAAGTCCTAGGCGCCACCCAGGCCTTCAACCTAGCATGGCCAAGCCTTACACCGGCGGAAAACTTGTAGCCAAACTTGTAGCCAAGATACAGTCCGAAAATAGGGAACCCTGATATAGTACCCTAAATAGTAGGATCCTTAAAAATACGGACCCCCAAATAAGGTACCCCCTAATTTTCGGAAAGTCCCTAAAAAAGGCTGCAGCGCAAGAGCAGCGAGCAGCGCTGAAGATGCAGCTCAAGGAGCAGGGTTTAGGGTTTTAGGGTTTTAGGGTTTAGGGTTTTAGGGTTTTAGGGTTTTAGGGTTTAGGGTTTAGGGCTCATGAGCTCCACGACTTGTCGTTTTCAGTTCGGGGACCTTGAAGCTTTCGTTTGTGGAGGTGCTGTAGGATCCATTTTCATCTCGAATTAGAGTTTAACCATTTGGGTGTTTCCGAAAATAGGGGACCCGAATATAGTACCCTAAAAAGTAGGATCCTTATCATAAGGACCCCAAAATAAGGCACCCCTTACTTTCGGAAACTCCCATCATGATGACCATGAGCACTCTGGCCACCTCAAAGTGGATTTGGCCACTTTCATGTGCCATTATTGCGCTTGCTATGATTATTATCATTGTTGTAACTTCCACGACTTACACTACTACTGCGACGACGACGACTACTACCACGACTACGACGACGACTACTCAGTGCTTTTACCATGGTCATGACCTCCTCATATTTGACGACATCTTTGTTTTGCCCTTGCTCTTTGTCTCGCAGGAGCTCCTGCCCACAGCGGGGGCCTCGAGGGATAAGACTTCACGATCTCAGCTGTGCAGCCATGGCCTTCATAATCATGATCGCATCATGATGGAAATGATAGCCGTTATCATAAGTCATAGCATGTGAAACTAAGTGGCGCTTGGGGCATCCTTGATGCCCATGCTGGGAGGTATCTGTGGGCTGCATCTAACCCCCTTGCTTCACTTGGGGGGCACTGCAGGAACAGTTTTATCAAACAAGCACCCACACATGATTAAGCTTCTGGATGGGATATCCTTTTTCCGGCTTACTTAAAGAGGCTCTTATGGGCTATCCCAACCTTGCTTGTCTGGGTCCTTAGTTATCCATAACTAGGGATGAAATGGCCTACTTGTGTAGAGGTGAGTAGCTGCTAGCTGTCTGGACCGATTGCTATACTCCGAAGCCATTAAACCTATGCAAGCATGTTCCCTCGTTTGGTGTCGAATGGCGCAAACTGTGTCCAGGTTTGCAGCGGGGTTGCAAGGGCTTCGTTTCATGTTCTGAGGGAGCAGTCATGCAGTAGCGGTCAAAGCCCCACAACTACCCAGACCTGCTTGCATTCATTGCGCTTGGCACGTCAACAAGGCAACCAAAAGGGTTTGATGAACTGTTACTAGGACAACTCGTTTCATGAGATTTGCTTCGAAGCCACATCTTCTTTTTCCATATCAGGATGCGCTAGTCATCTGCCACACGGGGCTTCAAATGGCTCTGAACGCGGAAGGACTGGGCTTTTTGGAAGACAGCCGCAGCTTCATGCTCTTAGTAACTCTTAGTATTTCGGTCTTACTTCTTTTCAGCTCGGGCAACTTGCTGGAAGGTTTCGGGTGGAGGATCAGGTGTCCAAGCCAGTTTGGTGTTCATCGGCGCACTCTTCTCGTGTGACTCAGCGCATTCTTCCGTCTAAATCACTTTGCAAGATCTCTCTGAGAGATTCCGTAGAGCCGAAAGCCTGAATCCTAGATGCCTGAGGCCAGAAATGCTCGAGATCCGAACATCCCAAACCCCACAAACGGTAATTCCAAGGCCCTTGCAGCCAAAGTTCTAAAACTAAGGCCACAGGTCCTCTTGCCCCACACCCCACTAAGACATACAAAAACTAAAGCCTCGTTCTAGCCCTTCCTGGTCATATATATATATACATACACATGTACTACTATAGTAGTTACGTATATTACTACATTACCGAAAAACCTACGAACCCTCTTCCACTTCTAAAGGCACCCATATGGAGTCCCCGAAGCCAGGCATCTCCTGCCTGGTACTCCCTCTTGAGCTTTGGGCCTTGCGCCTTGCCGCCGGCTGCCTGCAGAGTGAGGAGGCGGACTGTGACTGGTGCCTAGTCCTTCGGCGTCCTTCTTACCTTCAGATGCCGGAGAGGTACAGCACAAGAGAATCACAGGAATATGTATGTATGTATGTATGTATGTATGTATGTATATATATATATATGTAGCAGCTGTGCTGTGATTATTTTATTATTATTCAAGAAAAGGCATCCTACCTAACAAGTGAAATAGTGGGTTAAGGCATCAGGGTCTAGCAAGCTTGAAGGAAGGAGCACAGTCGTGGTAGTAAGGCGCAGCAATGCTTGAATTGCACGGCAAGAGATGATACAGACGGTCATGATGAGCACACATGTGAAAGCTCTATTGTGGGTGACTTGACGATGTCAACCCGCAACCACCCCACTGAAGCTCGATGGGAAGAAGTGCGCCAGGCCAAAGAACAGTGCCTGCAGCTCTGTGACCTCTGTGACAAAGAGAAAGGCCCCCGATCTGGGGAACTGAGGGGGGGGGGGAAATTGGCAAATATTCGGAGGCCAGCCAAGCCAAGCGAAGCATCACAGCTTCCGCAACAGGTGCTTCCGCAACGTGTGGTAGTCAGGGCCTGTCCAGCCGAACTTTTTCAGTTCTGTGAGCTTGGCTTTACCCTACTCGAGCCCATGGCCCCCAAGCCCTCAAATGATTCCGAAACGACTTTGAGCCTGGATACTATAGGGGGGTAAATGAGTATCAATCCTATTTTGGAGCTTCCTTCTGAGTATAGAATGTCATACCCCTAAACTAATTATTAAGGCCCCTACATTAGGTTTGGCACGGTTTGGCTCTATCCAACTCTGGAGATCAGGGTTTGTGTGCTTGACTTCCTTCTGCAAGCAGCTGCTATGGAGGCCTAAATAATTACCTATATTATTTTGGGGGCTCCTTATTATAATTATAGGGTTTTGGGCCCCAAAACCCTATTCTAATTATTAAGGCCCCCCTATATTACGTGCTTCTAGGAGACGGCATGGCACACGGAGAAAGCCGTCACTGCGGACGATGACTGCCTGCAAGTAAGGGCTGCAAGATCAGATCTATGCGGCTTAAAATCCAATTTAACGTCAATCGTGCAACCCTGGTCTCAGGCAAAAAACATCACGAAGGAGCATGAAGAAATCTAGTAGCATCATGCCCCTTGCATCAAAGATGACCCTACCTGAACCCCGAGGTTGAAATCCAGGCTTCACATATCTGACAGGCGAAGATGCAGTCGCCCGGGAAGCAGCAGCCACGGCGTGGCGAGATCGTTTCGTCGCTTCTTAGCAGCGCCTCGTCGCCTTTGCTCAAAAAGGGGAGTTGAGGGTTTAGCAGGGGTTAGAAGTTGATGTGTCGGGGTTTAGGTCTAGGGCCTAGGGGTTTTGCCGCTAGTTTGTCAGTCTCAGTAGCTTGGTGAAGGACGACAAATTGAGCGATCTTACATTGCGGGGGCAAGATGATGCAACAGCAAACCGATATCAAGACTCCTTAATGGCCGTCATGCCAGCAACAGTAACCACAAACACATAGGCATTAACAGCAAGATATGTACGAACAGTAATACAATCGACAACAACAGTTACAACGATATGAACAACGACGGCCGTGGCGGCAGCAGCAGCAGCACCTCCTCCACCACCGCCGCCGCCGCCGCCACCCGCCGCCGCCGCTGCCGCCGCCGACGGCGACGACGACGACAGCGACAACAACAGCAGCAGAAGCAGAAGCAGCAGCAGCAGCAGCCGCCGCAGCAGCAGCAGCGGCGGCAGCGGCAGCAGCAACAACAGCGTGGGCTTCAACAAACTGATCAACACAAAGATGACGGCAACAACAAGAACCATCAGCCGTATTTTGCCCGTGCTTCAACCAAACCAAGCGACTGTCGCGACTAACAACCTTGAGGAGAAGGAAGAGATGGTGCGCAGGTGAAAGCTCTCTACTTGCATGTGGCAGTGAGGCCTCAAAGTGCTGCATTCGTTAGGACCTGACCGATCACTGACAGTATTGACATGTCTCTGCAGCCTAAAGCCCAAACCACCAAACCGTCAAGCCCTCAACCCCAAAAACACTGCACCTGCATCATGAAAACCCCCAAACTCCTAACTTAAACCCCAACCCCTAACCGCTAAAGCCAGTGGTGTGGGTATGCGCCGCAGCCACGTAGGGCTCAAAGGAGGGAGGCTAACACAGCCGAGTCCACCCGAGCTTTTTGCAAGGCCCGCCTTTGCGGTTTCGGGGTTCGCGGTTTGCATGGCTTGTATGGGTTGCATAGGACAGTTGGTTCCAGGCTTCCGGGGCTTGTAGAGTTTATGTAGGGTTTAGGGGTTTAGGCTTTTTTCGAGAACGGATTTTGGGAGCAGGACCTCTGGATGGCTCGCAATCTGCAGTTGGCCATCAGGAAGAGGCCTTAGTACATATATCATATACTTACTAAGATGTAGCGTACGTGGCCGCACAAGGAGTTCGGTCGCTGCGGCAAGTGTTGTGGCTACTAGCTGTAATCGTTCTTGGTAGTTTTGTTACCTTAAGGCTGGCACTTGATAGTACGCAGCTGGCACAGGTGGGACATGTTGCTGCGTTGTTAAGTGCCAATCCCAAACTTGCAACTGACGAGCATCCAGCGCTTGTAGGTATTTTGCTTTGGCCACCATGCTTGCAAATTTGTGTGTGCGTGTGTGTGCGTGCGTGTG
>CAJNJA010060364.1:34028-50540 GCA_905231915.1 Symbiodinium necroappetens
TGTGTCTGTGTCTGTGTCTGTGTGCTGTTGTAAGCGCCCAGGCACTGGTGTCATACAAACGGCTTCATTTCCTTCCTAACGCATTTGGGCTTGTATCCTCATGCTGCAACAGCGATTTCACCAATGCTGTGTTGACTCTCAGGCTATGACGACTCATCCTACTTGTATCATTGCAGTTGTAGCCATTCCGTGCTCCATACCTCTTCTAGTTGCGGTGGTGGCTTAGATTGCAGGAATGGTATCGCGTTGCTGGCAACGTGCTGGCCGAAGTGAATGCTCACCGTTGGACGATGAGCTGCAATCAGCCATTCATACTCTGACTGACTTTGACTGCTCCGGGCATGGTTTAAAGACTGAGAAGGCTGCAAAATCTCAAGCACTATACTAACCCTAAACACTAAAACCTGAAACCTTATAACCCCATTACCACAATTACCCTAAACCCTAAAACCTGAAACCTTATAACCCTACTAAAAGCCACCGGCAGGCCATGGGGCAGTCGCCGTGCAGCCGCTACTGCGAGCCGGAAGATGACGATGGCTCCACAAACCGCGAGCTCCCGATGTCGCGCGGGCCCCAAGTATAGGGGTTTTTAGGTGGTAGTAGGGAGGCCCCCTGAAAGGGGACCCTTCTTAACCCGACTTATGGCTCTCTTAAAAAGGGACCTCATCGAGAGGGTCTTTATCCCCAAGGGTCCCCTAATCCTAACTCCGAAGTTTTGGGCAGCATGTTCTTTTGATTCAGCTGCGTCTTGCAACGTTTCACACTGCTTGCTTCGAAAGCGTGACAAAAGAAAATGTGAGAATGTTATTTTGGTTTCGCTATGTTTCGCAGTCTTTCTCGTGATAAGTAGATCCCTCGGGCCTAAAGTAGATCCCTGAAGCCTCAGTGCTATGGCTGCCCCAAGCTGGAATTTTCCAAAAGGGCTTTGTGAGCGATCAGGACCGCCGAGCGGCAGCAGTACGAGAGGGAGTTTGAGAGGCACCGGATGCTCTGGTCGTTCGCTTGTTTTGCATCCCTGGGATGTCGATTAGTGCCAGTTGCTTCGGGTGAGTTTGCATTCTGTGAAGCAGTCCGTGGTCGCAGTCTACCCTAAGCCTTGCATCCAAGGGCAGACCTCAAACACATGAACAGGACGGGGTCACCTGTGGGCTTAGAAAGACCCTCGCAACGATCGTCGTGATTACAGTTTTCCAGTGGACGCCGTAACTTAATCTGACGATGTGATTTGTCTACTTCCATCTTCAATGAGTGCTGTGCAGACTGTGAGACTGCCAGTGACAAACCTTGCAGATTCAGCAATTCCTCAGCCGCGCTGCCTCCATCTAATTGTCCCACCTGGCTGCGAGGCACGTGCAGGAGGTGCTCCGGCAGGGTGCGAAGGAGGCCACTCCAAACCTGTTTGACGTTTTAGGCTGTAGGTTTAGGGTTTTGGTTTTCTGGGCGCGCGGGGTTTAGGGTACAGTACCTTGTCTCCGGCTGAACAAGCGATCCTCCAGGCGTTGTGTTTGCGGTTTGGGCTTCGGGCCTCGGAGTTTTGTGGTGGTTTTCAAGTGTCGGACAGAGTCCCTCTCGAAGTGTAGCCCACGACGCCGGAGCCCGAACAAAGTAGTCTCCATGGCCAGTATTATGAGTCATCCTGGTCACCCCTGTGCAAGCCGGTGCTATCCCGGTTTACCCGTACACCTAGTGTTACAAATTGTGTTTGCCTAGGTGGGGAGCCGGCAGCCAAAAAATGCCTAAACTACACCCCTGCTCAAAGCCTGGTCTTTGGTCGAAGAGGGACACAAAAAAACTGAAACCCTACAGGTAGATAGCTAGGAGCGGTGACGTGAAGTCGTTGGGGTAAAGGGTGTAGTTAGGATTTCGGATTTCGGTTTGTGGCTAAACGGTGTAGGTCCTACGACCACCTTTCCTTGCGGTTGATGATATAAATCCTGCAATACCCGTCATAATAAGAAAAAAATCCCAGAGTTTAGGGTCCTTAAGGGAATGCAGGATTTATATCATCAACAGTAGCGTTGATCTTCCGAGGTCTATTGTGCGAACTGTGGGTCGCGCTTTGCCGGGAGCACAGGGTGTTCTTGCTTCCTGCCAGCTTGCACTGGGGGCTGAAGCCCTAAATCCTAAACCCTAGACCTCAAAATCCTAAACCCTAAGCCTCAAAATCCTAAGCCCTAGACCTCAAAATCCTAAACCCCAAGCCTCAAAATCCTAAACCCCAGACCTCAAAATCCTAAACCCCAAACCTCAAAATCCTAGACCCTAAGCCTCAAGGGTGAGGAGCCTCTTGGAGGAGGCCATGGCCTGCCAAGATTCAGGAAGCTCAGTTCAGAAACGGGTCCTCCTACTCTGAGGATCTTCAAAAAACGGACGGGGTGGCAACAAATTTAGGGTTTTAGGGTTCAGAGTTTAGGGTTTAGGGCTTTAAGGTGTTAGGGTGTAGGGTTTAGGGTTTTAGGGTTAGTCAGGTTCCCAGCACGTTGCTTGCATAGGGGCAGAGGCTGTTGTCTGAAGGGTTTCGGCGTTGAGGGCGGCTGATCAAGTTGCTCAGTGCCCAGGCGAAGGCATGATAGTAATTATAGTAATTATAGTAGTTATAGTAGTTATAGTAGTTATAGTAATTATAGTAGTTATAGTAATTATAGTAATTATAGTAATTATAGTAGTTATAGTAATTATAGTAGTTATAGTAATTATAGTAATTACAGTAATTATAGTAGTTATAGTAACTATAGTAATTATAGTAATCATAGTAATTATAATAGTTATAGTAATTATAGAAACTATAGTAATTATAGTAATTAAAGTATACAAGTAGCCTCTTTAGCCTAAGAAGAACCCTTATGAAAGCCCAGCCTTCGGCTGAAGCTCCCCCTTACGAGGCCTCGGCCACGATGCCCTACAGCTAAGCCTTCGAGTTTCAATTCAGAGTTGAACCTTTGTGCTACTCCCGAGCCACTCCCGACTTTCCATGATACATCCGAACAGTGGCCCCAAACCCGATCTGTGTCTGATTCCTCCGGATGCGCACCCGTACCTCAGGTCTCTCGAAGTGGGACGTCTACGGTCTGCCCGGCGTGCCGCTGAAAGTGCTGGTCATTGTTCAAGGCCCGGTGTAGGGTTTTTTAGAGTTTTAGGCTTTAGGGTCAGTGTAGACATGGACCCATAAACTCCAAGTCCAAACTCCAAATCCCTCAACAGAAAACACTCGAGCTTAAGGCGTTGGCTCAACTAGCGCCTCGGACTTGAAGTGGGCGTTTCTAGCTTTAGGGTGTCAGCGTTGAATCTAAACTGATTTGGTGCGTCACTTGGAACTCAGCATTGCCTTGGATTCAACCCTACACCCTCCACTTGGCCAGGTGGAGCTCTCTTGACCTTTCTAGGGCTTCTAGCTTTCAGGACTTGGTAGGGATACGAGGCATGTTATACTGTATTTAACTGCAGCTATCATAGGAACCCTGATCCATGGCAGGATTCCACAATCACGCGTCAGGGGGTCATACACGTTGTTTGTAAATGTCTAAATATGCTCATATGTAAGAAAACATGTACACATGCTCATATGTAAAAAACATGTATATGTTATAAGCATACATATATGTATATATATATACATATGTTCAATACGGAGGGACGGAGGGGAGAGATGCATGTGCGGCATACGTAAACAAGAATCGATTCATCTCTTGCCACAAATGCCTGTGAAACTGCGAGTCTGGAAGGGTGCTGAGCGAAGGGACACCGCTTTAGAAGCTTGCTTCCTTGAAGCACAAGGAGGCTTGCTGCATCCTGATGCCAGGGGCGTGTGATACCCAAGTAGCTTACAAAGCCAACTGTATGACCCTAAAACCTCAAGCAAAGCCCGAGCAGTAGCCGCATCGGGCTGAAAAAGCTGTTCTGGTTATCTACCTTCTCGGGGCTTTCCGCTCCCTGGCCGTCGGACTTCTTCAGGTTTGCAGCGTTAGATGCTGGAGTAGGAATTTGACAGTCTAGTTCAACTCGAACTTGACATACACAGTGCCCAAAGCTGGTGCGGCAAAGGACAGGAAAAGCCAGTGCGATCTGGTTCAGGGGCCAGCAAGTGTATTTTTCGAATCTTCTCGTGACACCAGGCGGCGTGGTTTCCTTTTAGCCACGGCAAAGATAAAATGAGCGAGTATCAATCGAGGACCCACACCATTTTACCTTGATGCCTCTGTTCGTGCTTCAGCTGCGGTCGTCGCGATCATCCTGTCGACGATGTCATTGATAGTCAAAAAAGCCCTGCCGCTGATGCTTGGCCATGCTGGTGAAGAAGAAGAACAAGAAGAGAGTATGAGTTTCCACACAGTGAGCTGATGCCTCTGCTGATGACGAATATGATCAAGATGGCGATGATGATGATGATGATTATGATGATCATGATCATTATCATCATTATTATGATACTGATGGTGATGATGGTGGTGGTCGCCGTAGTGGTACTGATGATGGGGACGCAGCTGAAGATGAACATGTTGAAGAAACAGAATAGGAAAATTACGATGATTATCAGGGTGATGATGGTGATGGTGATGGTGATTGACGATGACGACCATCCCGGTGCTGACCATACTGCTGCTGATGGTGGAGTTAGTGTTGATTGTGGGGTGATGAACAGGATGGTGGTGGTGATGATTGTAAAAAGTGGTGATGACAGCGTCAGATCATCTCAGTCTTATGTTGGAAAGTGATTGCATTTCTTCTTTGCGTCGACGTTCACGACCCTCGGGTCTCGAACTTACGGAGCTGAGTAAGGGTTCGTTCTATGGGCTTTATACATTATGAGGTTTGTTCAGTGTTTGCATGAGGGTTCTATATGAGAGAAACTTACCCCGGATGCACAGAGTCAGTGGCTCAAAACCCTGGCATGCTTGCTGTTCTAGACACGAAGCAGAAAGTCCCATCGGTTTGAAGAAGCGCGGTGCTGGAGATGTACGGTTAAAACATGCTCCTGTAGACTGGTACGGCCGAGACATCCGTGTGAACCCTAAACGCTACAACCTAAACCCTAGGCCCTAGACACTAAACCATAAACCCAAAGTGACCACGGCCGTAAATTAAAAAGCGACATAGTCATTATTATTATTATGATTATTATTATTATTTGTATTGTTAAAACAACATTTATTTGCTTATAGCTTACTATAAACATACCCCGAAACCCGAGTCGAATGATTCAGGCCCTATCCGAGCCGGGTTTCAGAGGGTGGGTTTCTCCTGGCCGAAGGCCAGACTGGACGTTGCGACAGGGTTTAGGGTTTAGGGTTGTGATGAGGTCCGAAATGTCGTGAGACCGAAAGCCATGTCAACTCTCGACAGCGGCGGCAGCTCGAGCGAAAAAGGACCCGGCTTTGGAATCCAGGCGTATGCGCCGGGTTCGGAGAAGATGCGCGAAAGTTCGGGTGACTCGAACTTGGTGCTTGTTCGTCGTTTGCCTTGTGTTTCCTGCGCCTTTGCCGCTTGCATCTGGAGGGGCAGGTTTGCTCAAGGCGGCTTTCCGGATCATGCCTTGCCTTCTTATCAACATAACTCATAAAATTGTATCCTGGGATTCCGGCCACAAAGCGCTCTGAAGACCCGGTGCACAAGACTTCTGACGGCACGGCAATTCAAGGATCCTTCTTTGTGCGGATCCTGCCATCTGGTTTTCGCAAACTCTTTTATGTGAGACCCGCTATTATCAGGAACTGCTGTCTTTGGACTATTTCCGATACTCTGTCTGAGTCTGTTACTCTGCGTTGGCGAGGAGGCCTTTTCAACCCTAATCCCACAACTCGATCAAGCCCCCAGGCAGAAACCTCTCAGACCATAAACTAAACGCCAACGCCCCACCCCGCCTAGACTCACCGAAACTTATCGGACATTTGTCCGAACATAGACCGGGTTTCTCAACACGAGAGCCTGCTAGGGCCTCATCCCTGTACCCATAGAGCCCAATACCCCTTAATTAAGGAATATGCCTTAAATTCTTAAATCATAATATTAAGGCCCCTATAACTAGCTCCCACGGTATACCGAGTGCAAGCCCCGTCTCGGCGTAGTCTGCTCGCAGCCGGAATTCCTTGCAGGAGTCAACCCAGGAAGCCCGGGTGAAGGCGCGAAAGATATAAATAAATAAATAAATAAATATATATATATATAATATTGTATATTACTATTATATATAATGTAATATAACATAATATATTATAACAGTATTATATATATAATACAATATAATATAACATAATATATTATAATATAATGTGACCCAGGGTCGCAGTTTCGGTGCTTTTCGGGGCTGAGGACGCAGGAGGCGGTGTAGCGTTTGCAGACTTGGAAGGACCATCCAAGTCATACGGCTCTACATCGCTGTTGTTGCCTGAAGTCGAATCAGTCGCCAGCATATCATCTTCATTGGTATCGTAGTCGTCGCAACAAGGTCTGCGAGCAGCGGTTCGGAGGCCCCGAACCCTAACCCCCCCCAGTACAAAACCGTACAGCGAAAATCCTGGATGCCCCTTCAACCTAAAGCCCAAACCCGATAGAGAATCCCATGAGAATCCCCATCAACCCCTACGAAACTTCATTGAAGTCATTAAAGTCTTATAAAGTCCTACAAGATCCGACAAACAATATGAGACTACCTACGAACCCAGATCGGGCAAGGCTCTTTCATTCTCTTCGAGGACCAGATCTCGGCAGACATCGTGACTTCCCGGGGTGACCATCTCCAAGGAGATGATGGTTCTTTTGTTACGCTGTGCTAAGGCCCTTGAGGGGTTGTTGAGCTTCTGGTTCAGGATCATGGTTGTGTGGGCTGAGATGATGAGAGGACTTTGCTCTAAAGCTTTTACAGGGTTCTGTGGTGTAGGGCTTAGGGTTTGGGTATAAACACCTGCAGGACGATCTCGAAACCCACATTCATGCACAAGTTTGGCGCAATGCCAACCCTAAACCTTGGTGCTCCTTATAAACCTTAAGCCCTAAGCCCTAGACCCTAAACCCTAAACCCGAAGCCCTCCTAGACCCTAAAGCCCTCAAGAACTGTCGCAGGAGGCCCGTCTGTGCACAGCCTGCAGACTGGAAAGAGCGACTCCTTCCGAGGCACACTTAGGGTTGACCTGAAAGTTTCGAAGCAAACGTCAGGGTTTAGAGATTCAGATGTTTAGAGTCTAGAGACTAGAGTTAGTTGAGGGTTTCGGGTGTAGTGTTTGACTGTTTTCAGTGCGCCTGCAAGAGAAATGAGAGCTGGAAGACTGGGAGAGCTTGGCCTTGATCATTTCGAAGTTTTTTGGGGTTCAGGGTTCAGCGATTTAGGGGTTGCAGAGCACCCAAATGTAGCTTGCAGCATCTCTTTGAGCCTGCTTGTCTGAGGCACGTCAAGGCTTGTTGAAGCCTCTCCTCTCTTGTGCTTCGTGAAGAAGCCTGCATATGTGATAAGAGACTGTTACACAAGACTGAAAGCTGTCGTGAGCTGGCATGGCACGAGTTCTTTTTTCCAAGCCTGCTGCGAGGAACGCAATCCTCAGATGCTGTGGACAGCTACCTCGGATTTCCTGGCGGGTTTGATGGGGTGGGGTTTACGTGGTTTAAGGCGAAGCCCTAAACCCCGACAATCCTTAATCAGCTAAAAGCCAACCTAAACCACTACGACATGAACGGGCGAAGCCCTGCAGCCTGAATTCAAATCTCAGGATGGGCCACATCTCAAACCCTGAGCCAAAACACACAAACAACCCTGTTAAACTAGATAACAAAATTGTATGCAGTCCGATGAACAAAAATCTAGCAGAGGTTCGGACTTGCGGGGATCGGTTTTCGACAGCTTCCCTGGATCTGCTTCAAGCAGGAAGCTTTCGGTCTTGGAGCTTGCTGGTCAAAGGCTTTTTTGAGGGCTGTAGACTTTGGAGACCTGCGATGCAGTTTTGCGGGGTTTGGGGGGTTCCTGGCGACTAAAACAGGACACCTCTGCTAAGTGCCCAAACGCCACCTAAACCCTGAACCCTAAAGCCCACGGCCCCACATGCTGCTGTTTGGCTCGTTAACGATCCGATTGCACCATGGGCGGGATTCTCGACAACGGGGAGCAGTCGCCAGAGATCCTGCCGCGACTTGCGGTGGACTGGAAAAGCTTGCAGCGATAGGAGTCCCCACTTTGCGGCGATCTCAGAGTCCTGGGTGGTCAGCTAGCTGCAAATGAGACGATAACCACGCCGACCATTGCAACCACCACCGCTGCCATCACCAGCGCCGGACTTCAACCACCACGATCACCAGGACCAAGGCCAGCATAACGACGGATCGACATTGCTAGGTCTGCTTCTGATCATCGCCATGTTAACTGCTATTCAACACGGCATCTTTCTCAAGCATAATTGTGTGGTAGTGCATGCAATGTGCGCCGTAGGAACAACCTTAGCGTGTGGGACGCTGCATCGACTTGCGGCCCATGCGGGTACCAGTCATGACGTAATCTTATTTGGGGAGCACCACAATCTGATCACCACAAATTGCAGGACGACGAGCCGTGCGGCCATATCGTGTCCTCGAGTCAAGCCTTTGTCAAACGACGGTATTGAACAAGCCGAAATCCACAGACAGAGCCATGAGTGCCGGAACCCTTCAGAAACGGGCCGGTTGCAGCAGGGGGCAGCTCCGCCTGTTGCACCCAGCTGCCTGCACAGTGCATCCAGTTCGCAACAAATCACCTTCAACGGGGGCGGCTAGCCGTTTCACCTGCTTTATATGAGCATGTCCACAGCTCAAAAGGGGTGAGAAGCACTGCTGCAATCGGAGTCGAAGTTTGCGTGCAACGGCCGCAATATGACCTTTGGGCGGGACTGCGCCACAAGTAGCAGTAGCAGCAATAGCAGCAGCACCAGTAGTAGTGCTGGCAGTCGTCGTGGTTCCAGCGAGTGTGTGGTCGTGGTAGTCTCGGTGTTGTGAACGGTACCGGTGTTGCTCTTGCGGCCGGCTGTGATGCATACTGCATAGTCTTGAATGTTGTAGCGGTCCACATCGGTCCACGTTTCTCCGCACACAAGACTATGCTTGCCTTTGCAGGATGTATCCGAATTTGTCCTTTCAATTTCGGATTCGGCTCTGGCAATGTTTTCACAGCTGTGAGGAGTGACTTCGTCTGTGTCGCAAATCGTTTCCCAGAAAAAGCCAAAGTACTTCCCGAGCCATGAGGGAGTTGGCGAAACCTTGGAGTGGTTGCCAGACTCATGCTGCAACTGGCGAAATTCCACCGGGGCTGCACCGACCACACACGAGCGCGGCTCGTGTTGATGGGCCGGGCTCGTGCTTAGCATTGGTAACAAAGCGCTCGAAGCGCCCCTGCTCGATCAGCATCCCTGAATACGGTGGCATGTGCCAAGCTACGTCTGACCTCCCCAAGCCCTCACTCAACCCGAAACGAACCTACTGGCGCCACAGCTGAACGCAGATGTGCAGCACAAAAAGGCTTCAAGGATCCCCGCATTAGACTGAACACTCGAATCCGCCGGCGAGCTGAACTTACGTGTCAAACTTTGATATTTTTTGCCCGGAACATAGACATTGCAACAAGCACCTATGCAGAAATCTCTCCGCGTTCTAACCAACTTGATCGATTGTGCACATCTGTTTGCAAAGAGAAGCGAGGTTGATGCACACACAGTCCCAGCCTGAATACCAACGGCAATCCACTTCCGAGCGTCGTAGCCGCAAGAGCCGCCCTCACTTGGACCCATGCCGGAGCCTCGGACACGGCCCGATGCAGGCGGGCGCAGTCGTTTCCTGTGCACGAGCCATGGCCATAGACTGTTCTTGAGTCTTCGATTAGTGGCGAGCACTTGGAGTTTTTTGGCCTGTACGTGACTGGACTTTCTGGCGGACAAGGTGTGCGGATGTCTGCGGTGCGCGGTGCTCTGAGGTAAGGTCGACGTCCAAGTTGGCTCTTGATGTTTCCGACGATGGTCGTGCATCAAACCTCCTGGCTTTGCTCGTGCATGCCTCAAGTTAGCGGTTGTGGCCATGGCGAGGGGCCTTTTGTGTGCCAGCTGTTCCGGAGCGGATGGTACCTCAGTCCTAAGGCCCTGTGCCATGAGGTGTTCCTGAGCCGTCAGGTAACGCTCAAGGCGCTCGGACCAGACCATGCTGGTTGGAGCTTCCAGCAGCAGCACAGGCCGCAAACGGAAGTTTGCCCAATTCGTGGTCGTCGAGGATGGTGGGGATCCGGATGACCCTGTGCGACGCTGCCTTTTCCCCAAGTCAATGCGTGGGAGCAACAGTAACAGGAAGGGGAAGGTGTTCGACAGCAACGAAGCTGTCCTATCCGGAGGAGTACGAGCGGCGCCGCAAGGATCATAGCATCAAGCACCCTGAACATAGTATCATAGTATGCTCCAGGAGAAAGGCAAGTTCCCTGGCATTTGGAGTGGATGCTTTTCGAAATGGCGCAAGCAACGAAAACACCAAAACTGGCCGCAACTGTGCAGCAATCTCGTGGGCACTGCCAAGAAGGCCAAGCAAGTACCGCAGTGGGCACTGGCGGCCATGCAGGTCCCACAGAAGGGGTCCGGACGCACGCCTGGTTTCGGAGGTTGCCGAATCGGAGGTGGGCTCGTGAGCTGATGTGGTCGTCGAGGCAAAAAGGGTGTATTGAAGTATTGAATGACCATGTGATGGATCGCAAGAAGAATTTGAAAACTCCAGTCTGTCATGACAGCTTGTTGCTTGGGCCAATGAAACGGTTGGCCGCTGAATGCAAGCCTGCAAGGGCTTGTTCAGGATCTTGCAGAGAAGAGGCCGGTGCATTAAAGTACCGAGGTTGAACTCTGAAAGCGGCCTCTGAACTCTTCACTCATGCTACGGCCCTTACACGCAAAACCTTAAAGCCACTACGCCATGGCCCTCAAAACCTCCTGAACTCCCAAGCCCCTGAAACCCCACAAAAAGCCAGGATGGATACAAAAGGTGTCAACCACTGAGCTCTTGAGTCCGATCGCCAGCCGAGGACCAACCCAGCGCAATTTTTTGAAGGGTTGTACACCTGCGGACAGTTTGTCTTACAAGTGTTGTATTGGCTTGGGGTTATAGAAGTTTTTTTATGTTCTTTGATGGTGCTGTAAGGTTTCGTGGCATTTAGAGGTATTGCTCTATGAAGAACAAGGACAATGGTCTATAACGGTGGTACAGTGAGGGGTGTTACAGGAGTTGCATTCGAGCTATTGTTTAGGGTCTGACATCGGTGACAGAGGATCCGCAAAAGAGCGCCCGAATGATTAGAACAGAGGTCTGGAAGTTCAGTTGTGCCATAAAGTATACACAGTTTGCCTACGACTCATATCTCGAAGGGTTCAGGCTTTAATGACGAGCCTGAATCCCGAACCCCTGGCCCAACCCCTAACTTCCCGGTGTTTTCATGCACCGCCAACCCCCGATCTCCTCCAGCCCAACGCCTGCCCGGCTTGCATCGCAAGACTCTGCAACCGGAACTCCTCAACCAAGACGCGAAATCCTTAGCCTCACCCAAAAACTTCAACGCCCAGAGCGAAGACACTGCAGCACAACCCTAAACCCATAAACCTGGGAGGACAGACAAGACAAGAAACTGTAGACACCCTTACCAACCAAGAGACATCGAGCCGCAACCTCGGCTTGGGGGGCTCTCAGACTTGGAGAAAGGTTTAAAGAGAGGTTTTGGGAGGGTTTTCTTCAAGCTTTGGTGGAGTCTTGAAAGGGGGCCTCTTGTTTTCTGGGGATTTACCACTGACTGGTTCACAGGGTCTTCGATTCCGGGTTTGAAATTTGTAGAGCTTACAAGCAAGTTTCAAGATAAGGGACCCAGAATTGGTGGCAACTGCTCGGTACGGCAGGCTTCGTCGAATTGGCTTGGATTTCTGGAACAAGTGGTCCAATTTCTCAAACCTGCATAGAACCAGACATGCACCACGACTTTTCAGAACGCTCCAAACAACATCAATGAAATGATGTAAGCGGTCATCAGTAACAATCATTGTCATCATCGTCATCGTTCACAGAGTAGGTTCATCAGCATCATGCCAAGCCTAGTCCCTCAGAATCGAAATTAGTCAGAAGGTGTGCCAGAAAGAGCAGAAGACGAGCAATACAGTTCATGCGGTTTGGTTCCCCCAGGTGGGCAGCAGATAATGTACATCGAGCAGCCTGAGTTCAGGCAAGAGGGATGCTCCAACGGATCGACATTGCCCCTGTGGTTTGCGCTACCCGAGAACCCAATACGATCGCTTGAGCTTCAGTGGTTTCTGGTCGCCGCATCCTCGAGCCTGATATCTGGGCTCTTAGCCTCGGCCCTCATCATGAAGATCCTAGTGAACTTCCAGTGTTTATCCGAGGCGCGTTATAGTCTACAACTTGTTGATGAGCATCGGCTCGACCGAATCTTTATCCTCCCACGCAACTTCCACTCAATTCCTTAGGGCGTTAGGACTTGGGCAGGTTCGGTCCGTAATCCTTAGCCAGTGGCGGTGGCGTGGCAAGTTGCAAAGCTATCCAAAAAACTCTCAGCAGTTGACCCCTTGACGCTCAACTCTGTGCGACCACCGCTGCACGTACATCTTGGTTTATTTCGTCGATGATTCCGTTTACTTGTATGATTTGCTCTGTTTTATTGCGCTGTTCTTTTCGATGATTCTGTCCATAAGGCAAGAGTTCCAACATTTCCCACTACTGTTCCCCCACGTCCCTCTCGTTGTAGGCATTAGTAGTGTACACCACCGTCAGGTCGCCGATCAGAAAATCCCAATACAAAGAAACAAACTCTCAGAAAGCCTTGCATAAACCCTTGCGAAAGGTGTTCTAGACTACATTGCTTCTTGACATCCGCCTTGAAACCGTGACATGCTCAGTTTGGCCGGGTATCCAAGGAACCCTAAACCCTGAACCGCCAAACCCCAAACCTCCTGCACGGAGAAAGGGTGTCACTGCACTTAAAGCAGGGCCTACCAAATACAGACGACGACCTCCGTAGTTAAAAATAAAGTAATGGTCGTAGCCACAACCATAATCATAATCATCACAACAACATAGTACGAGTGGCGATGATACTAATAATTGCTAGCACGATAATATATGAATGACAGTTTTTAATCATAACAAGAAGAACATTAGTATTAGACTCCCCGCTGCACCCGGACGAGGCAGAGGCTGCGACCAGAACATCCCGGCTTCAAGTCCCCGTCGCTGCGGATCGGTGCGGGACTTCGCTTTCTGGCTTTGGGGGGCTTTTGGGGAGCTTAGAACCCTGAACCCTAAAGCCGGGGGTGGGGGAGCTTCTGAAAGATTTTAGAGAGCTTCCAGGAGTTTGAGCTTTTCGGGGTGGGGAACTCTGGTGCCGCTTCCTTTGTCGGTCTTGCTAGCGTCCTGACGCAGCTGCTTAGCCTTCCTGGTAGTGATGGTGGTGTCACCTCTGGTAATGGAACAACAGTATCATTGACCATTGTGCTGAGGAGCTTAATCACGGTGAGGCGAAGAAGTTCGCGGAGTGTACTGCAGCAGCGGTGGTGGGTACAGCAACAAGGTTGTTAAAACGAGACACAAGAGCAGTCAAGATTAGTCGGCCTCTCTTGCGCAACTTTGCATAGCACAAGCGATGTTGTTCACGATCGCCGCGGTCATGTCGATCGTCTTTATTGTCGTCCTCGCCCAGGAAACCCTTTGTTGCCATCGCCACACGACGGCTATCGCCGTCGTCATCCACACGATTCTCCTCCTCCTCATCATCATCATCATCACAGTCGCTAGGTTTTCGAAGCGGCTGAGAAGAGTTGTCACTTTACGGGACTCTGGCAGGTTTCAAGTTGCACTTACTCGGCTAAGATTTTCTCAGAGTACAAACTTCCTAGGACACGCAGCTTGGAAACAAAACCGCTTCAAATCCCGTATAACACCCTAAACCCTAAACCCCCTAAAGCTCTGAGGTTCACGTGGGCGCATTTTTCGCCGCGTGAGCGATCCAAGCGGCGCGCCATGCTACCTGGGGGGGGGGGTAAGTGTGGCGGAGGAGGGTAAGCATAATCTTGTGACAAGGTCTGAACCCTAAACAGGCCCTAAACCCTAAACCCTAGGCGACGGCTCTGCGTTAACAGTTTGGAGAATGGCGAAGATCCTAAGGCGCAACCACCTCTGTCTTGGTCCCTGGTTTGGGCGCAAGGGTGTTCAGGGTCCAGGGGTCTCCGGTGGATGGCAGGAAGCCATGCTTCTCTTCTGTCCTGTTTGCTGTTTTCCTTGAACTTGTTTGCTGATTTGCCCGTGGCAGCATGGTCTTCTTGGGTCGTTTGGGCCCAGACTGCAGCCAGACTTGATTGCAATGTAGATAGGCAGAGATGGTCAGGGACTTTTCGTCCTACTACTGGCTTTGCCTGAACCACCCTACATGCTCAACTCTGAACAGGAACCTGCTAGTGCTCTTGGCCCTGTAGAGGGTGCTCAAAGTGCACCGACCTGCACGTAGAGCCAACTTTAGGGTTTAGGGTTTAGATCAGCACTGCCCTCTGGGCACTCTTTTAGTCAGGAATACATAGATTCAGTAACTCATGCTAAGGCCTCCCTCAACCTTATGCCATACAGCTACAAGGCAGTACTAAGGGGTATTGAGGTTTTTGTGCGGTCATCATCATCATCAACAACATATATATATATATATCGGTGGATAGATAGAGGTATATATATATATGTAGATATTGATTTATTTGTTTAATTGTATGTATATATGTATATACATGTTTGTTTCTGCACGCAGGCTCCATTCCCACGTCGCAGAAGGCCCTGCCGCTCCCGGCAAGCAGCGCTGCCCGCGTCAGGGCCCCTAAACGAGTCTCGGGGTCCTTCCAAAATCCTTCCACTAAGGAATATATCTTAAATGATAGTAGGATCTTTAATATGATGTAAGGTAGATTCCTGAATTAAGGGATATTGGAAGGTCCCGAAGGGAGCTTGGGGTTTAGAGCATGAAAGCTGTGCAATGCTTTAGGGCCTAGGTTTTAAGAGCTCGGAGTTGGGGGCTTCAGGATTCATGGCTTTCAGGTAGGGTTTAGGGTTTGGGGTTTAGGGTTTAGGGTAGGCCCCTTCAAGTTCAAAGGTCCTTTCTTTAGGACCTTTGCAGGCTTGGAAGCTTCAAGAAGAAACGGTTCACTGCAGAGAGGGACTTGAGGTGTAAAGAGGGAGTCCTAGAGTCGCAGCACTGCAGAAACAGTGAGGCATTGGCTGTTCCTGGATGACAATTATCTGTTGTACTGTATCATGGTATGTTGTCTTTGCGCCGGAGCTCTTCCTGACGCAGCTGGGCTTGCCGAGTAGTACATTATAGTATATTGTGGTATCTTACAGTATATTGTAGTATATGGCTTCACCCAGCTACCTGATCAATCTTCTTCCGTAAATGTCTCGCTGTGTACGCATCCCGGTTGAGGCTGCGCCGCCGGCGCTCGTCAACCTGCAAACACACAGGCAGGCTCTGACAGCGTGCACGCGTCGGCCTTGAGCCATACTTTACCCTTCAACTCTTTGCACCCCACATGACTGACCTGAAGCCTCTACACATGGCCCTCTTGATCCCAAACATGCCTCAATCTGTTGGTGTCCGTTGTGAACGAATCGTTCTCGGTATCTAGGCTAAGGCGGTTAAGAGTGCTTGCGTTCATATCGCTGACATGTTTGTGCTGGCAGCTTCTGAGATCGAAATCCGAACCGTCGGACCTCGCGGTAAAAGCCTGCCAGACGGTCTCTGTGAGCAAAGATGGCTCCTTTGAAGAGACTCGTGAGCTGCATCGTGGTGTCCTTGCCTTTGGCAGTTTTGACGCAAGACAGCCAGTGCGCCATGCAGCTGAGCCACACCGTCCTGAACAACAAGACCAATAAGTCCGATGCAGAGGACTTCGTGAAGAAAATGGTCCAGCAGGTCTTGAGCTACCCTGCGCCAGCAGTCAACTCCGAGGTTTCCGTGAGCCGGCCGCTTCTCTTCATGCACCAGTACCGGGCGGGCGGCACGACCCTGCGCCAGCTTCTCTACAATGTCTCCACCAACCTGGGAGTCAAGGCTCACATTGCTTGCTCTGGCGGTGTGGACTGTCGGGAGTTTCAGATTCGCGAGGCCAGCTCCGCGGTGTATGGTGGCCACTTTTGCTGGCATGAGTCCTTGAAGCACCTGGGCGAGGACAAGAAGCCCTCCTGCCTCACGAATTTCCGCGAGCCAGAAGCACGCCTCATGTCCTGCTACACGCATCGCCTCGTCACCACCAAGAAGGTCGCGCCATGGTGCATGGGCAAGTTGGCGCCGGAGAAACTCAAGCGCACGCCCCGGAGGGGGGGGGGGGGGGGACGAAGAATTTCTTCAATGGTTCCCTCTTTGGATGCCTTATTGTAGCAAGCTCTTGCAAGACGAGGTCACCTAAACCCTAAACCCGACAGGGAACCCGGAGCTCAACACAGAACTCAGGTCTATGCTGGTGAACTATGGCTGCGTCAACGAGCCTTTCCGGAGGC
>CAJNJA010060365.1:216-23724 GCA_905231915.1 Symbiodinium necroappetens
TCAATAGGGGCGGGGTTACCATATATGTATATATATATATACATACACACACACATATATATATATAATAGTGTATCAGCTACAAGATAGAACAAATAAATGTGCATTAATACATAAGATCTAAGATATACGATTTTTATATGTCACAGCAATGACAGTCCCGCAAAGCCCTGCCCTGGCCTCTGGCCGGATCACACGCCGGGGGCACAGCGTGGAGGGGAAGAGCCCATGCAAGCCAACCTTCCTTTGTGTTCGGGACGCTGAGCTTTTGGATAAGTCTATGTGGTGCGCCGGAAGAGGCCAAACGAGGGTGCACTACCTGTGCTGTCTTGACCAATGCAAGTTTTGCTGCTGGTTGTTTTCTTGGTCTTACCAAGGCATGGCGCATGAATGATCGGGGGTGGCTACGTACTGTAGCTTCTTTGAAGACAACCAGCCGGCTCTAAGAAGCTATCAGGCACACCATCATCAGCTTGGGAGGTATTCAGGAAATTGCAGGCAGCTGTCAGTTTCCAAAGAGATTATCCCGAAATCACGATCAGCATTGCAAAGGACGGCTCTACGGTTGGCTTGTTTTCACAGCAATACAGCACACCTTTGAGTTCTAAGGTTCATAGGTCTTCCCATGTAAACCGTGAGTCGACAAGCACAGAACAAACTCAGAATGACTCAGACGGGCACACATCAATAACCACACCCTTCTACAGGTGCATGTGCAACCTGGCTGTGACTCTGTCTGAATCTCTGTGGCTGAAAGGCGGCAGAGTCGGTGCAGTATCCATGGCAGCTGTAGCTGTGGCTATGGCCGCGCGAGCTCCACGAAAGGTTTTAGGGACAGCAGGTGAGACGTGCTGGAAGTTTTGCGTTGAGACGCTCTTGCCCGTGCAGAACTGACCACATTCACATCTTCCCAAGCTGTAAATTGTCACGTGCGTCAACTTTCAGGTTCCATGACGGCAGGCTATGCACCGACAAGCTGTGCTTCACGCACCATGCGACCAAGCTTGCCAAGCATGGTTTTCGGCTTCGCTTTGACGAAAGCTGCCCATTCGAAGCTCAAATTATCCCAACATCTCCCGACCCCAGGTGCCTCCAGAGTAGGAGCAGCTCAGCTCAGACTCACAAGGCATTTGCAGTGGGGAGGAGGGCGGCTCCAGTAGTTCGTGGGTTTGACAGGAGCGGCAGCGTGTCCATTAGTACACGTTTATTTTTATCCGTGAGTCGCTCGATTCGTCACTTGTAGAGCTTTGGGCGATGATTCATGCAGTTCGAAACTGGCCAAGGGACTAAGCACAGCTTCTGAGGATCGGGCAAGTGATTCAAGACTCGACCCTGCACTGGAGTCTAGAGAGTTTCTGCTATTATTATGACCTCCAACCTTGAACAACCTTAACAACAACCCTAGCCTCTCCCCGCAGACCTTCGCAAGTCCTTGGAACCAGAGAATCTGAACACTGCAAGCTCTCAAACTGTGAGGCCCCAAACCCTAACCCTCAAACCCGCAAGCCTGAATCTGGGTGAAGCCTAAGAGCCCCTGGCCTCCAGGTTGTCAGGCGGCTGCAAAGCCGAACCCAAAGCTCGACTGCAGGCCCTAGGTGCGTCTGTGTGTGTGTGTGTGCGTCTGTGTGTGTGTGTGTTCATGCATGTGAATATGTATGTAGCGTATGTATGGCTGTATGTCTGTATGCCTGTCTACCTCTATGCCTGTATGTTTGTATGTATGTGTATAAGAGTGTGAGTATATGTATATGTATATGTACATGTCTGTGTATGTATGTAGGTATGTACATATGTTTATATGTATGTACATGTATTTATGAAGATAATGAATATTACAGTTTGTATGTACATGTATATTGTGCATGTTGTGTATATATGTGTGGTTTTGTATGGACGAATGTATGCATGCTTGCGTCTCCGTGTGTTTGTATGTAGGTATGTATGTATGCTCGCATTTTTCTGTGTGCGTGTCTATGCACACGCACGCATGTGCGTGTTTGTGAGAGCGAGCGAGCGAGAGAGAGAGAGAGAGAGAGAGAGAGAGAGAGAGAGAGAGTGTGTGTGTGTGTGTGAGGGTGTTTGTATGGGGGGGGGGGATATATGTGCGTAGATGCGTGTGTTCCCGCGTTCGTAATGTATGTAGCGATGGATGGATGGATGGATTGGATTGGATTGGATTAAAATGCTTGTGTGCTGTGCCTTCTGCCCCTCCCCTTCTTCAAGCCTCAACCCTGCAGCCGAAATCCTCCAACGGTTCCACCCGTCTGTTTCACTGCTACGGCTGTGCTGTACTATGTTACGGAAAAAGGCCCGAATTCATGGAAGGCAGTGCTCCATGCAGTGCAGTGCGAGTCGAGATGATCTCCCAAGCTGACCCAAGAACTCCGACAAAGACCTGTGTGTCAGACCGCAAGCATTACAGCGGCCTACGGCCTAGGATAGGCAGCACTGTACAAATGCCATGATCGCGAAGAGTGAAATGGCATCGACACGACGTGACATAAACTCTTTGTGCCGACTTGAACCAGCTGGGTGTTCCGCGTCAAACTGCCCCCCTCCCTCAACCGTACACGCAAAAGCCGGAGACACTGCACACATATGCACACCCGACCAGCCAGTTCGGCTCAGTGCGCATTGTCTTGAGCTCACCGCATACGTGCTCGTCAAGAGAGTTAATCACGTTACTGACATCACGGCAAGCGAGATAAGCAATGAAGCGGCATTGCACCACCAGCAGCAGAGAACCGATGCAACATGCAACAGACAATCAAGGGCACAGCTCAGCTTTGCAAAACTGTCGTGCAAAGGATCCTCGAGCGGTCTTTCACCATCACAGCATCTCATGACCTCAAATGGCAGCAATGCAGATCGACTTTACTGTGCAAGTCCGCCCGTCTGCTTCAGTGCTGTGCTGTACTTCTGCGCTCATGGCAAGAAGACTCGCAAAGAGAGTTAATTGCGTCACATCACGGCAGACGTTGTAGTCTGGGCGGTTGCTGGCACAAGCACAGATGTTCCTTGTGTGTCGGATCCATGTTTCGGGGAAGAAAACTCATGTTTTCATGGAAGGCAGTGCTCCATGCAGTGCAGTACTGGTCGGGATGATCGACCAACCCGACCCAAAAACTCAGACAAAGATCCGTCTGTCAGACCGCAAACAGTACAGCGGCCCAGCTGCACTGCACCCCCCTTTCCTCAACCGCACACGCACGATTCAGAAACACTGCACACATCTGCACACCCGACCATCCAGCCCGGCTCAGTACGTATTGTCTTGAGCTCACAGCATACGTGCTCGTCAAGAGAGTTAGTTAATCACGGTACTGACATCACGTAAGCAATGAAGTGGCAGTGCAAAGCTTACCGTTGCAAAAATGTGGCGCAGAGGATGAGCGGTCTTTCACCATCACAGCATCTCACGACTTCAATTGGCAGCAATGCAGATCGACTTTACGCGCAAGTCCGCCTGTCTGCTTCAGTGCTGTGCTGTACTTCTGAGCTCATGGCAAGAAGGCTCGCAAAGAGAGTTAATTGCATCACATCACGGCAGACGTTGTAGTCTGGGCGGTTGCTGGAACTAGCGCAAATGGTTCTCGGGCTCATGCGAAGCGTTCCTTGTGACTCCTTGTGTCGGATCCATTTTCCGCAAACAAGAAGGCCCGATTGCATGCAACGCAGTGCTCCATGCAGCGCAGTGCGAGTCGCGATGATCGACAAAGCCAACCCAAGAACTCAGTCAAAGATCCGTCTGTCAGACCCCCAGCATCGCAGCGGTCCTTGCCAATGCCATGTTCGCGAAGAGTGAGAACGCATCGACACGTGACACAAACTCTTTGTGCCGACTTGAACCAGCTGCACGGCTTTCTGCTGCTATATATGTAAACCTCGAACCCACCCTCCTCCAACCGTACACCCACAAGCCAGAAACACTGCACACATATGCAAACTCGACCAGCCAGTTCGGCTCATTGTCTTGAGCTCACAGCATACGTCCTCATCAAGAGAGTTAATCACGTTACTGACATCACGGCCAGCGAGATAAGTAATGAAGCGCCATTGCACCACCAGCAGCAGAGAACCGATGCAACATGCAACAGACAATCAAGGGCACAGCTCAGCTTTGCAAAACTGTGGTGCAAAGGATCCTCGAGCGGTCTTTCACCATCACAGCATCTCATGACCTCAAATGGCAGCAATGCAGATCGACTGTACTGTGCAAGTCCGCCCGTCTGCTTCAGTGCTGTGCTGTACTTCTGCGCTCATGGCAAGAAGGCTCGCAAAGAGAGTTAATTGCGTCACATCACGGCAGACATTGTAGTCTGGGCGGTTGCTGGCACAAGCACAGATGTTCCTTGTGTGTCGGATCCATGTTTCGGGGAAGAAAACTCATGTTTTCATGGAAGGCAGTGCTCCATGCAGTGCAGTACTGGTCGGGATGATCGACCAACCCGACCCAAAAACTCAGACAAAGATTCGTCTGTCAGACCGCAAACAGTGCAGCGGCCCAGCTGCACTGCACCCCCCTTTCCTCAACCGCACAAGCACGATTCAGAAACACTGCACACATCTGCACACCCGACCATCCAGCCCGGCTCAGTGCGTATTGTCTTGAGCTCACAGCATACGTGCTCGTCAAGAGAGTTAGTTAATCACGGTACTGACATCACGTAAGCAATGAAGTGGCAGTGCAAAGCTTACCGTTGCAAAAATGTGGCGCAAAGGATGAGCGGTCTTTCACCATCACAGCATCTCACGACTTCAATTGGCAGCAATGCAGATCGACTTTACGCGCAAGTCCGCCTGTCTGCTTCAGTGCTGTGCTGTACTTCTGAGCTCATGGCAAGAAGGCTCGCAAAGAGAGTTAATTGCATCACATCACGGCAGACGTTGTAGTCTGGGCGGTTGCTGGAACTAGCGCAAACGGTTCTCGGGCTCATGCGAAGCGTTCCTTGTGATTCCTTGTGTCGGACCCATTTTCCGCAAAGGCCCGATTTCATGCAACGCAGTGCTCCATGCAGCGCAGTGCGAGTCCTGATGATCGACAAAGCCAACCCAAGAACTCAGTCAAAGATCCGTCTGTCAGACCCCCAGCATCACAGCGGCAAAGGACAGGCAGCTGTGTACCAATGCCATGTTCGCGAAGAGTGAGAACGCATCGACACGTGACACAAACTCTTTGTGCCGACTTGAACCAGCTGCGCGGCTTTCTGCTATATATGTAAACCTCGAACCCACCCTCCTCCAACCGTACACCCACAAGCCAGAAACACTGCGCACATATGCAAATTCGACCAGCCAGTTCGGCTCAGTGCGTATTGTCTTGAGCTCACAACATACGTCCTCGTCAAGAGAGTTAATCACGTTACTGACATCACGGCCAGCGGGATGAGCAATGAAGCGGCATTGCACCACCAGCAGCAGAGAACCGATGCAACATGCAACAGAAAATCAAGGGCACAGCTCAGCTTTGCAAAACTGTGGTGCAAAGGATCCTCGAGCGGTCTTTCACCATCACAGCATCTCACGACTTCAATTGGCAGCAATGCAGATCGACTTTACGCGCAAGTCCGCCTGTCTGCTTCAGTGCTGTGCTGTACTTCTGCGCTCATGGCAAGAAGACTCGCAAAGAGAGTTAATTGCGTCACATCACGGCAGACGTTGTAGTCTGGGCTGTTGCCGGCACTAGCACAGACGGCTCTCGCCAGTCGGCCTTCATGGAAGTCAGTGCTTAATGCGATGCAGTTAGAGGGCAATCGACCAACCTGACCTCAGAACTGCTCACAAAGCTTCTCCAACGCATCCCGACGAACACTAGCATCGTTCGGCACGCCTGCCTGGCCGTTGGCATGGGCATGACATGGCCGCTAAAGACATGCCGTTCGACAGAGAGCGAGCGAGGGAGAGAGAGAGGGAGCAAAGCCTTGCCAGCCGGCGCTCAGGCAATGAGTGCTTCTGCAGTTGCAGGGGCCCGGCTCGTCCGAGACTGCGCTATTCCCTGAGATGTCCAGGTCCGTGATCTGTCGACCTGGAACCGGAAACGGACATGACCAGTGCAACACGTGTGCCAAGAGAGTTTCCACATTGTGGTGAAATGAAACCAAGATAATGATAGGCCATTGCAGTGTGACCAAGGTGTCGGCCCACGACGCTGCCCAGGAAAATCGCCAGCCTCAGTGAACCGACAGAAAGAACTTATCAATAGCCACCCCTCAAGCCTCAAGCCAGGCTCATCTGAAACAAATTTTTGGAGAGCGCCTTCCGAACATGTAGCTTAACTTTCAATGGTCGGCCGCAGATGGCACCTGCAAGGTCTGCACGCCCAACCCCCCACCGCAATGAACTTAGACCTCCGGCTCCTCGAAGGCTGCAGTTGGCATGGCGTTCCGGGCCAGGTCCAGCCTGCGCTGTCCCCATGCGCTTGTGAAGATCCAGAAAGACGAAGTTAATTACCAAGTTGAACATGCTCCAGCACCCTCTCTGTAGCCTCTATCTGCATTCCCGTAAGCTTTGGTCTCACGAATGCCCACATCAGCCTCTGAAGTGGCAAGTGGCTTCCAGTCGTGGCCAAGCATGCACATAGCACCTGATCAGTGAGGACATGTATGCTGATACTACGTGTGAGCCATGTGTTGAGTGAATTGCAAAGCGTGTGTCTGTCTGTCTCTGTCTCTTTCGGACTCTGGCTTTTTCTGTCTGTCTGTCCGCCTGTCTGCCTGTCCGTATGTGTGTCTGTACGTCTGCATCCCTATGTCTATGTCTGTGTTTCAATGCATGTATATACGTATGCACCTATGTACCAATGCACGTAGGCACATATTAGCCTATGCACTAATGCACGTGTAAGTACGCATGTATGTATGTAGGCAGGTACTTAGCCAGGCAGGTAGGTAGGTAGGTCGGTAGGTAGGTAGGTAGGTAGCAGTGAGGGATGAAAGGCACCCGCAGATCTCTTACTTGCGTGCTTGCTTAGCTGCCTGGACTCGCGCGTTCGCCCTCTCCATCCCCTTTCGCGGCTGTAGGCGAGAGGACATTGGGACGTCGCACTGGCACCCACATGGATCGGGATGCTTGGCTGGAGACGGGTGGTGAAGATCAAGATCCCCCCGGCGACATCCCGGCGCCCCTGAGGCTAGATTCCAGATCCTAACAACTTGGTCCGGAATCCTCGCCACCTTGTGCTCCCAACACTGCAACATGTGGCATCCCGAGCAGCTTTTACAGGACATCGGTGGAAACTCAACTCTGGCCCTGGAGAAGGTAAAGCAGCAAGTTCTCCTGTCTTCACAGACAAGAAGGGCAAGTCATACCCCTCCATGGGGGAGCGGCTGTTCGGTCTGAAGCGAGCAGTAGCACGGAGAGACAGGAAAGGACAGGCTCTGCAGCAAACCGCTTGTCGCTCCTGTTCACCCACTTGTTGTAACTGAGGCTGGTCCGACCTTTAACTACCCATGTCGAACCCTCTAACCCTCCATAACGCTCACGGCCTGCTATAAGCCACACACACACACACACGCACCCCCACACACACACACACACACACTCACTCACTCACTCACTCACTCACTCACTCACTCACTCACTCACAGACACACACACACACACTCACACAAAGCAATCGTAAAGCCCACCGTAGACCCTGGCAGTCAGTATAAGCACCGGGCAGAAGGGCATGCCACAACAGCAGGGCAACAAAAAACTGAGTTCAGGCACGCCGGCAGCCTCTTTTAGGTGGCAATGTGCTAGCCTCGGGTGGCAACAACCAAGTGGGTTGGATGGGAAATATTTAAGACTAACTGTGCTGAACATAGCGATAGGTTCGAAACTTAAGGTACATGACTGCTCTACAGGTTGGACACAAGGCCATGCCTGTGGATTGCAAAGAACTGTGTAAGTGTCCCAAGTACTGATATTTACACTGGCGACTGTCATTACCGTATACTCACGTACCGCATCCTCAGAAGTGCAGGATTGGAGCGTTTGCTAGAGGTGCGTTTCGCCGACTGTGCGACACATCCCCCCACGAGCAGATATATTCCATCGCTGAGAGATGCGCCGCAGCGTGCGCAAAGTGACGTTCTGACCTTAGATCAGCAATAGGCCAGATGGGGGAAGATGCGCTTCGCACTGCCGGCGAACTTGGTGATTTTCGCGGTGAGGATTTCTCTTCTCCAAATAGAAACCGCTTGCCCCGTCATGTCTGCAGCTTGCCAGGCGTCCCACGCAAGTGCCAGCTGAGCTGATGCACCGCATTCGGACCTCTAGTCTTGCACATGTCAGGTTGACCTGAAACTGCAGCTGGACACGCTTGTGCACCAGGTGCAGGTACCGAGGGTATTCCAGGACAGATCCAGCTCGGTGAGGGTGCAACACTGGCTGGCCTGGCACTGTGAGTCCGAATCATGGGCTAGGCGAAACACTACTCACTACTCAGGCGACGAGCGATGATCCTGATCTTGGGGTATGTGCGATCGGTACTTCTGCGGTGCATCGGTTTGCCTCGTGCACGCTAGGGTAGGACACCTGTTGACCATGAAGGATCATACGAAGGAGTGTTTATAGTAATGACATGACACTCTCGTCCCAGGGAAGTGCCACAGTGCGGAGAACTCGGATTCAAGTGACATCTTATTCTGTGGCTTGTCTCGCTGCGTGCAACGTCAAAAGCAAATGAAGAACCAATGCCCACTGAGTGTCAATTCCTGCAAGACGGCCAGGCCGCACCATTCTCGCCGACTCACGAGAGAAGAGAAAGCCCCCATAGAAAGTATTGCTAAGTAGACCCGCTTAGACCCAGTAGGTTGGCTTTAAACCCCGAACCCATCACTTTCATGTCCATGCTCGAGCATCAGAACCCTGAAATCTTCCATGAATACCGTGCCGGAGATGTGGGGCTGTGAGGTGCAAGTGCACCATTGGCAATTAAATCTCGTGCTCTGAAGCCCTCAGCCCTCCACATAAAGGCCCTTGATGCTCGATGCTCAAAATACTCGAACCAAGTCATCCTGAACCGCCCGCAGAAAGCACGGGTCAAGGATCTACGAAGTCTACAAACATTCACCTGCCGTATAGCCCTCGTTGCAAAACAGGTCGGGCTGACCAGGTACAGGCCCAGCTCCGGTACCTTTGCATCTGAGGGCTTAACAGGCTGGAAGGGTCAAATTCAAAGTCAAAACTTGTTGTGGATCTTCCATTCTTGCAGAAGAAGATTCGGGCGAGGCTCAAGGCCAGCGTTGCCAAAGCGACATATCCGATCCAAAAACCCTGCCCAGCTGCGACACAGAACGGCAACTCGTACTGTCCATGTTCATTGAGCAATCCACTGCTGGATCAGGGCCCTGGCAGACATGTTCAGCCTCAAAGACAAATATTAAACCGTAGAGAAACCCCTAAGACAAATCCTGCTAAAGCCTCAAACAAAATCTATTCTGAACATGAAGGCCTCTCTACTGCCAGCAGCCTTTCTTTCCTGCGAGAGGTCCTTGGGCTCCCACGGCAGCATCCACGGAGCTGGCTGCGAGCTCCAACACCTGATGTAGTAAGGGGGCCTTCAAAAAAAAGATAAACATCGAAGAGGCTTTGAAGATATCTTCTATAATAACGATTTTAGGGACTGTGATAAGGGAACTTATATTACTCATTGCTGTTGTTCCGACTCTAAAATCAGGGTTTCCAGCTTCTTCGGGCTTCAGTCTCAAGCCCCTGAGATCCAGCCTCCAAATCCCGACCACATCGACGGCGCGAGAAGCCCAGCGAAAGCTTGGCAGAAATGGCCCGCCCTTTTATCCCGGACAGACACCAGGTGCCGAACTTGACATAGGCATGTTCAGGAAGCCTACAGCCTGAAATCCCCAGCATCAGCAACATCATCATCATCACCCCCATCCATGACCGCAGAACATCACATCATCACATCCCGAGCTCATGCAAACCTCAAGGAAGGGTCACAAAACTTGCGCAATCGCACTCACTCGCGGAGGGCCTGCAGACCTCGAGACGAACGAAGAGCCCCGTTGGCTCCGGTCGCCTGCGCTTGCGGCCTTGACAGCTGACCATAAACTGGCTTCTGTTGGGCCTCTGGCTGGGAATTCAACTTAATTCAACGTCTGGATAGCCTTGCAGCTGCCGATTGGATTTCTGAACTGGCTCGTTGACGAAGCAGTGTTTCTCCGCAATCTTTAATCTTCCGACAATCTTGACAGCTGCGGGCACTTCATCCATACCAGCACTTGAACACAAAGACCTCTACTGTGCGCGAGTGGGATTGCTTCTAGAGCTCAGTACAGTACCGTCTCCATCACCACGATCTTCAAGTTGAGGAGAACTTACAATGCTAGCCCAGACAGGGCTTCACGCTTGGATGTTACCTCTCCACCGTGGTGGCGACAAGACATCCTGAATTCCATCACGAATGCCATCCCCAAAAATGTGTTTAGCAAGCAAGGTCCCAATCGTTCACTGCTAGAGCCACTGAACACGGCTGACTTGCAGTGCCCTAACAACATGCACCAAAACTTGGCGAATGAACGTGCGACCTCTCTAATCTTTGCCGAGTTTTGCCCCAACAATGAGAAGGCATTTCCTGCCCCTGAAGGTTCAATGACTTCCGAGCAACAGACGGCCATGCTGACACTGGGGTCTTTGAAGGCGAGCTTGACTGTTGAGCATATGCACTGCCTCGGGCTTGGCCATGCAGTCGTACAGCCGAGCACAAATTCAGAAACATGTTGGGCAGCGGATTCGACAGCAACTTCGTCAGAAAAGATCATATCGGCTAAACTGCTAAACCACAATAACAAGATGACTGAAGCTGCTGCGCACGATGGACCATTTGACTTTCTGACAGCCCCTCAGATCGAAAAAATGAATGCCTCAGTCCTCACGACCAAGCCTGGTTCACAACCTTACATGTTCTTTGGCCTCAGTTGTGACACCGAACTCAAACTCTCAGGTGTGAATCTATGCGTCATCGACCGAAACACTGCGGCCACTACCAGTTGGCCTAGTAGCGGCAGCACCTGCTCCATCTGTCCAAGTGTTGTTTTAAACTTTATCGACATTTTCGAAAACAGCCCAGGTACCTAAGCAACGCTGTGCCCAGCATGCATCCATGAATTCGCGCCAATGAACCCAAGACCTTACACCCAATTCTCTGCATTTCTCAGATCAACCCTAAACCCTATAAACCCTCTAAGCCCTAAACCCCTTAAACTCTAAGCCCGAAGTCCTCAACCACTGAAAAGATCCCGGGTGCCAGGGCCACTGGAGGCGCTGGCCGCACTGAGCCGCGAGGGGTCCCAGGCCTCCCAGGGTTTGGGGATTTAGAGGAGTTAATTATACTACTAATCATAAAAATAATGGTAATAATGATAATAACAATAATAACAATAATAGTAATAACGCCCAGCTGACTAGGTTGCACCGCAGGGAACTCGTTCGACGATGATCGTTTGACTGTCCAAGCTACAGACTCAGAGAGGATCAAGGTCCTACATACTCTCCTGAAGGATACACCAACTCCAAGTGCTTTTTTCGATGGCGAAGCAGCGTCGTCAAAGGCATCTGTATCCCGCGACCGAGAGGATTCGTCGATTGCACGGACAAGTTGCTGCTGACTTCAAGGTTTGTGTTTGGAGCAAATGATACCCCGTCAGGGGTAAATCAAACGAATTGCAAGGACGGTGCTGAGCGACTGGTGGACAGTTGTCCGCTCAGCATGTATTCGGATTCGAGAACATGCAGATGATGCCTTAGACCAACTAGTCTAGAAAGCCGAGCAGTCAAAACCACTGCTGCGAAATGTCGCAGTAGGTTTTACTGGGATGCTTTGCATTACAGCAATACTGTCCAACCAGGTGGGGAGGGGCGACAACCAGTTCTGCCAAAACTGGACAGTTTGATTTGCCACCTCTTCGCGATGACGTTGGTAGCAATCCCGAGCCATTCGTCTTGCAAACAGGCCTGGGACAAACTGGCACACGTTTACCATACAGACGGTGTGATATCCTGTCTTCCAGCCACACGAGGGCTTCCAGGTGTCCTTGAACTCACCGAAACCAATGTGGCATTCCTCGCACTTATAATTATCAACCATGCAGCATTTTCGGATGCCCTGGTCCTCCTCATGCGCCTCCAAGACAGACATTCGGGACTTGAAAGCAGCTGTGGCACGCTCGTAGACCCTCCGAGCATAACATGCTACAACAGTCTGGAAGACGTAACGGTCGCCGGCGGTGCGGTATTTCAAGGACCCCAAAAGGTTTGTGATCACACTGTAATGCAAGGAGGCAAACTGGGACAGGTAAGCTCCTGCTGTGGTTTTGATGGCACGATCTGTCAGAAAGAGCCGGATGCTACCGAGCATAGCATCATGTACTGCTTTGAGATCCTCGTACATCCTGTCCCTGGTCGCGTTCGACATTTCTTCGATGGTCCCGTTCGGATACAGCTTGGAATTGTGGTAAACTGTCGCATTCAAGGCCCAGAGTCTTGTCTTGTAGCCATTGATGGTCGCATCCCATAGGTCTCCGAAGGTATCATCCAACTGGTCCTCTACAAATTCTTGGACAAATGGCTTCACCTGTTCCCAAACGCAGCGCCCCCAATCCTCTGTTTCCGCAAAGGTGCACGGATTCACCGGCAGCCCACCCGCCCCCGGAAAGAATGCGCTTATCGCGCCGCCTATAAAAGTAAAGGCTAATACGCCTTTCAGGGCAATCTTCCCCGCAGCCTTGAGAATCTCTTTAAAGAGGACTGATGTAAATCTTGTTGCAAACTTGCCAGCTTTCATTCCCCACTCGGCTCCGGGATTGTCGCTTTCGTATTTGACGACATTGGTGATGCAGGAGGCTGGATCGCTGCACTCAAAACTAAAATCGGCGGAGGCTGTTGACAACACCTCAGGGTTTGTGCCAGGGACGTCCAATGGCTCTTCTGGAGTGTCAGTGAAGTCCAACGGGCGTCCAGCGCACACATCTGTCAACTCTCTGTAGGTCTGCCTCATATTTGCATACTGCAGCGGCCAGTCTGATGCCATCTGTTTGGCTAACGAGCAAGCCTCTTCCCTTGCCATGCAGGCCAGGTCATCAGGGCTGCACTCTCGCTCTGCTTTCTCGTCGCGCATGGGCAAAGAGGCCTGCAGCTGCACCAGCGGAGCATCTTCACATTCCGGGGATGAGGCATGCGCAAGAGACACCACGGCCAAAAACCATTTGCCGGCCACCATGGCTGGCATGGCTAAAATGCAGCCGAAGCCTGAGCAACACGGTCCTGTAGCCGTTTGGTTTAGGGGTTTAGGGTTGAGAGTCTCACTGTTGAGGGTTTGGGGTTGAGGGTCGGGGCTTGGATGGCTCCATGGCTCAAGCAGAAGCATCGGACAGTCGCAAGATCTGAAGCCTGGATCTGAAAGTCTCTGGCTCTCTCGCCAAAAAAGAGCAGGACACTTCTGCAGCTCAAAAAACGGGCTCGTCATTAATAGCTGCAATCACTGGAAAATTTTACCGGACATGCTGCCCCAGTTCTGTTCTCTCACATCAAGTCGATGCCCGTCCGTCTTAACATCTAGAAGCAACGTATATTGCACAGGTGATGCTAGACTGCTAGAAATCTACAGCTCCGTCAAGAGTCAGGGAGGCGGGGATCTAGTTTTCCGGAGGCCTCGCCATTGTCTTTCGCAGCTGGCAAGGACAACCTTCCCAGAAGTGGGCTGATCGGAAGCCCACGCCATGCTTGATCCATGCCCTGTACTCGGCTGAAGCTAAGCAGGCCAGACCCGCTTCGCAGAAAAGAGTACGCGTGTTCGCGATGATCCGAGTTTGAAGCTGTTGACAATGTTCGCGTGGTAAGTATCAAGGTGGACTTTCTGATCGCCGACATAAACCGCAAAACCCTGCCTGCTGACACTTTGCACGTTGCATTTTACCAGACGCAATGCTTGATAGCGCACGTAAACCACATTTTCTTAAACCCTGTGTTGCAACCTTCTGGCTCATGCTTATCTGCTGCGTCCAATTTTGAGCACGAGGGCCCGGCCAACGATCGGTGAGAGCTTCAATGGTGGCTTTGACACCTGGCATGTCGAGATCATATACTATAACTACGATATACTACCGTATACTATAACATACTACTACAGCATGCTATCCGAAAGTTGCCCGAGTTTTCACACGAAGCTTCAACCGAAGCGTTCACAAGCCCGTCTCCAAACAAGAACACAGAAACACCTACATACACACACACCTCAGACACACACGCACACACACACACATGAGCGCGCACACGCGGAGCGCGAGAGAGACAGAGATAGATAGTTAGATAGTTAGATAGATAGACAGATAGATACGTCGGCAGATAGATAGTAAGACAGACAGATAGATACATACGTACGTGCATATACATGTACATACATATGTATATATATATATATATGTGTGTGTACATATGTACACATATGCATTACATTACATTACATTACATTACACTACATTACATTACATTACATTACATATCATATATATATATATCCGCAAAATTTCAAGAAATAAGTAGAAATACATACATACATACATACATACATGTGTATAAACATAGACGCTCTTGTCAAGAACTCAATTCGGGTGTCTAAGCTTACGACGCCTCTGCGTCCCAACGCGATTCAAGATGTCAGCTTGCACATGGGGCCACAATCAACACCAGCACCGGCGCTGTGGATGGCATTGCCGGCATAGCCGCTGCCACCATCATTCTGCTTCTCGTCACTGCCTACGTCGTCGTTCCGAGTCCTTCCCGTTGTCATGACGATGGTGACCATCACTATCACGATCACCATCTCGCTCTCGCTTGAAGCAGGCTGCTGTCATCCCAGTAAAAAGATCAAACAAAAAACTTGACAACAACGTCGTCGGCTCTCATATTATCCAAGACTGGGCATCGGAAAGAGACTAAGCTCTTGCTTGCAGAACTGCTGAACGCAACCAGTCATACATAATTCGGGTCGCATGGATACTCTTGCGGTACCGCTTTCAATCCTGATCGAGTCGTGGAAAGCCGGAAAAGGAGCGGGCCTTCGGCGCTCAAGCCCGCACTGCTGAGGCGCAGCGTCCTGATCTGCAGGCGGCCAGGAATGATGATGCAGTGCTCATGTATCTCATGTAAGGACGCAGGGGTGCAGTTCTCAGAGAGTTTCGGACTCTCAAGTCTGATGTCTGAACTTCCTGCTCTGGCAAAATAAAATGTGCAAATATGCTTTCGAAGCGACAAACAGGGCAGATACCTTTTCAGCCGCATCTGGTTGAGTTCACTTGGGAGGCGGACCGTAGCTCGGGCAGCTGCCGGAGAAGCGCCTTGGACCTGGAGCAAGTCTAGCTTCTGATATTGAGCATGTACTACATTAAAGTATATTCTTCGACAACAGAGGCTGTGGCTGGCTCTTCAAGGCTTTCGGGCATTCGTGCCAGTGCCTTTTCGTTTTCACGTCTCCGCAACTCATTTCCGGCAGTGGCAGCCCAGAGCTGGAGCAAGGGCTTGCAAGCTCAGCCATCGCTCTCCAGTACATTTCCGAAGGAACCATTCCACCTCTTTCCGATGCCTTGTAAGTAACACAACGCCAAACCCAAACTACAAGAAACAAAACTTGTGATCCAGACCGGATCGGCCCAGCTTGCAAAGCTCCAGGGGAAACCCCTCGATCGGCCCTCGCTGCCGAGCTTCCGCTACAGCTACAGGGGGATCGAAGATGCCCTGCTTCGGTGGAATGCGGCAGGCGGGTATGTAGATGTTTTCAATTTTTTCTGCCTGGCACAAAACGAAAGCGGCGCGGGCAAAGTTACGAGGCTAAGCACCTGTCTTGTTCTGAGTTGTTTTGCAGTTCCAGCGAAGGCAGGACTCATTGCAAGACGTGTCCTTGACTGCGGCGTATTGCCAGGATTCGTCTCAATCACGGAATCGGAACCATAGATCATCCCAGCTACGAAACCCAGGTAGAACAGAAACTACATTCGCATTGCCGCATTGTTGAAACCGGAACCAACCATCCTGGCGATGCATGCGCATGGCACGCAGGATGCAAGCCATTTGGTTTGCCGCAGGACGCACAGCACTGTCGCGACCCTGCTGGCTCACTTCGTCTACTCAGTCTACTCCTTCTTGACGGCAGTTTTGCCTGAGTGCTACACTTCGTTCCACGGGTCCAGACGGTTGGCAAAATTAGCCAAGACACCATCACCCGGAGGTTCTACACATAACCCTGCAGGATATACTGTAAATTCGCATCCTGATCTCAAAACCCCTCTGCCCCCAAATTGCCAAAGTCTTGCAACTGGCAACATCGCAAGCTAAATCTGTGACAAGCTTGTCTAGCCCGAACGGGTTGCGGTTCGTTGGTCACTTCATACTAATCTGTAGCTTCCTGAAAGCACACCTGCCCCATTGCATAAGACCGGCGCCGACTTCGGGCGCTCTGTACTCCAGAATCGCCAGGGCCAGCATCCCGAAGTTGCCTGGTTGCGCTCTTCGCAAGTTCTGAGGTACCAACGGAGCTGTTGCGTGCGCTTGTGCCTGTGATTTGGGCGAAAAACTAGCACTTCTTCGGAGGTAGACAGACGCGACAGAAAGCGCTGCTGTACTGCATGCGCCAAGTGGCAGCAGTGGAAGCTGAAGCACACGATGCAGAACTCCTTTCCGTTGCCCGCTGAATTTGCCGAAGCACTTTTCTAGTTATGTTCTTCAAGAGCCGGTCGAAAGCAAAGTACCAGCTCAAAAGCAAAGGCCATCAGCCCACAACTTGCTCCTGAAAGTCCTTGTTGCACCAATCTCGCGGCCTCTATGGCAATTCAATCCCGCCCGCTATCAAGGTCTTCGCAGATCCTGCAAAATGACCTTGATCACGTAGAGCAGGTAGATGGAGAAAAAGCCACCTAGCAGTGCCCGAGCAATATTTACATGACAGATTTCCAGCTGTTGCAGCTGGTACGATAAAGCCTAATGGCCTAATGGGCCTAAAGCCACACCGGATTGCGACAGGCCGTGGCATGCGAGACGGTTTTCACCCGCGAAACGAGTTCCGCACGCCAGGCCTGCAGTTGCTACTGCCAGGAATGCCTCCTCTCGCAAGGGAAACGGGACTTTTACCTGGGTTGCAAGACAACAGAGTGTGCAGTGCCCTTGGCATGCTTGCTGCCCTCTGATAGCACCGCACCAAGCACGCAACCAGAAAACCAGCAAGGAACGGCTGCCAGCATGCTGGGAGGTAGTTTCGACTGTGTGCCCCCAGCGATTGACACACACACGGCCTCACTACTGTCACTACAGATTGAAACTCGAGGTTTTGTTACGTTGCAGCCCCAGGTGCCGAGATGGCCAGGAAGTAGCATGAATAGAGCAGGAGTCCTGACGAAGTGCGGAAGTGCGGCTCCAATACACTTCGTTCAGCACATGGTGCCGGAGAATCATCTCAGCAGGGATCACCCAAGCACCACTTCGGAATCTCCCATGACACAACCTTCACTGCAAGAGTGCGCGCTTCGTTCTGAAGTCCTGAAACTGCTAGGGACAAGTCGAGCACGGAGCCCTTCTCCACGAGGCCCCAGTGACCTCACACACAGACACACAAACTACTCAACGTTTTCAGGCAGAACTCCTGGAAGCAACTCTTTTGGAGGTCACCAGGTCGCCCACTTGATGCTACTATGCAGAAACCATAAGTCAGCACTTTCAGACAGAACTAGATGGTGCAGTTCTCCACGAATGTTTCACTGCCGCGGTCTATTGCTGCAAATATGCCAGATCTGGAGGCAGCACATTGCAAGCTGAGGAATCGGCTGAGAATGTGGCCGTACGGACTTTTGAACACTGTAACCTCAGGTTAAAATCGCATGTGCCAACCACTACCCCTGTCCGCCCCTGCATTGCGTGTCGAGCCACACAGTTGCCACCCGTCCATGAACTACTGCAGGATGGCTGGTAAAACGGGTCGTCCATCTTGTTCTCCACATAGAACGCGTAGGCCTCGATGTCAAGGCACTGGCCCGCAGGCCGTAAAGCCTGAAGCCCTAGTACTGCCATATTACGGCAGTTCTGCTCTGGCAAGAGCACTTCTCGCTTCGACGCCATCAAAGAGCTGCGACCTCCATGTACCATCATTTAACTGTCAAGTTCACACACTACTACGGAACATCACATAGATTTCAGGCCAGGTGTATTTGTGTATATGCACAATATGACCGAAGTGGTCGGACCCTCCTGACTTCTGAATGCTCTCTAAATCGGCCGGCGGGCTGAGATCAGGATGCCACACAAGGCTACAAGCTGCACTTTCTTCCGCCTCTTCCTGGGCAAAGCAGCTTTAGTAATAGGGACGAGTTTTGGAAAGTTATTCGGGTCGACCTTCATGCTTGGACTTTCTCTCATTTCTCTCAACCTGCACGGGAGCCCTTCTTTTCCCTCTCGCATGGCTGAGGATCTATGCCCACTAGCGAGGTCGGATTTGGGGACCAATGTGATCAGCCCTTCGCAGTTTAAGGTTGCGTGCATGATGCCTGGCACTTGCTGGCATGTGGCACTGCAGGATAGCTACTATAGGACCAAGCCTGCTATCCTACATGTAAGGTATTACATATATATAATATATATATATATATATTATAATAATATAATATTTATATAGTATAATATAATGATAAAACAATGAATAAATACATTAATAAACAAATACATAAATAATATATATATATATATTTGTATTATAGTATACATTATATCTGGCCTCATATCATCTCAGTTTGTAGGCCATCTGTGCTATTATGATATACAATACTACGCAAAACAAGAGGACCAATCCGTTCGTAGTCTCCGCATCTCCCTGAATAGGCTCGGACTCTCTCGGACCCTCACTAGGAACCTGCTGCCCGGGGGCTCTACGAACATTTCAATTCAGAATCATGCAGGCAAGCCACATTGGTCGAGATAAGCTCGACAGGCCTTCTGCGAAAACCCACCAGAGTGGGAGGAAACGAACCGAATTTGAGCCATGCAGCTGCGGTCGCCAAGACGCACGCATCAGTTACCCTGTCACCTGAAACGCGGCTTCAAGACAGGTTGTAGCCCTTCACTTCAGCATGTGGCTTGCCCATGACCCACGCAAGAAAAAGCTGAGTTTGTGTAAGGCACGGGCGCAAGATCTCCCAAGTCGTTATGAGATGCCTCACGGGCGGTTTCCGAACCCGATCTCCTGCTAGAGCCTGGGGAGTAGTGTGTCGAAACACCGGTGAAAGCTCAGAAGCTCTGCGCAACAAGGCTTTTGCAGCTCTGGAAATGGCCCTCAACGCTTGACGCCCGAAAGCATCGTCTCTACAGGTAAGGGCCTGAGCGATGTCTAACATGACTTACCATTTATCCCATCAAAGTCGGAATACGGGTGTGTAGACCACCCGGGCTGGTTAGGGTCTGTTGATATATCTGAGGCTTTGGCATTCAACTCATCGATTCTCTCACAGGGAAGCCTGGCAGCATTCAGCATTGAGCCACGGAGGCCAAACAGAACACCCAAAATCACCCAAACACTAACATCCACAAGCTCTGCTTCAGGATACTCCAACAGACCCAAGAACCTTTTATGCCCAGCTTGGACACAAGATTGCCAGTCAGCCACTCTGAAGCACCAAAGACCTCCAGTTAGGCTCCAAATTAAGAACCTTTGTTGCCCTTCGTGCGTTTTGAATTCGCTGCCAGGCCCTACTACTCATGCGAAGACTTCTGACTGCCGCAAGCAATACATGTAATGTGGTTCCAACCATGTCGGACACACCCCTCCAGAAGATCCAGCAACTTCTGCAGGTTCAGTCGACTGTTGGCCAGGTTCAGCCTCCAGTCTCCAGTAGCACAGCGGAAGCCGTGCACTCTCTATAGGCGGACAAGCCAAGCGTGCCAGACAGCCGGATGGCATGTAGAACTTCAAATGCTTTGTGTGCCCAAGGTGGTTCTTTCGTTCAATGGTGGTGGCGAAGACGTTTCTCCATGATCGTGATTTCGACTATTGGTCTCCCAACTCCTCCAGTGTTCCTCTTGTGTCATTTACAGGCAACGCTTCTCAGGACTAGGACTGACTAGCAACCAGCAGTCGTTTCAACAGAAATTAGAGAAGGTTTATTCTGCGTCTCCTCTTCGTCTGCACGATCTTCATTGAATCTTCACTGGCGCCTTTTATTTACTCTACTGGCAAGCTTGTCATCCCTTGTTGCGCTTCGACGGACTGCTTATGACTATCAGTGTTTTCCATACCTGTCCGCAAATCCATGAAAGCAGCGGCGCTGTATCGACAACAAACAAAGAGTTAACGTAGTTCCTCCAACAATACTACCATCAACGCATGAAGCACAATGTCGCAGTCCGACATTCTTCGCGAATGTCGGGTTGAATGTATAGGTTGGATCCACTGGTGTAGACGTATGTAACACATGCATGCTATATTTCGCTGTATTATGCAGCACATCAACGCACTTGCGCAACCATGCTGCGGAATGCATTGGGCAGCAAAACTTCTCTACTCTCCGACTCGTCGAGGCCTCAGATTCCCCAAGCGGGACGGCTGTGCAGCCGCCATGTCATCGGCTCAAGGGGGTCCACATGCATCTGGGCCCCATGATGTGTACATACACAGGAAGGCAGAGTCTCTGCTGTGTGGGGGCAGGGGGGGGGGTCGTAGTACAGCAAGTCGCTCAGGGCTTGGGTCTCGTCTGGGTCCGAGCTAAGGCCAACGCTCTGGAAAGAAGCGTAAGCCATTTTTGAGTCACAGGAGGCTAAAAGGCCGTTTCGAAAAGGTGGCTCACTGGAAGGCCCGACTCGGCCCCTGTTAATCGGATTTAGGGGCATGTGCTGCCTCGGGCCCGTCTTGAGCCTTTGTTGAGAGCGGCTCAAAGTCTGAAAGCTGAGACATGCTCGTGTCAAGGGGGTCACTCCATGCTTATCGAACCGCCAGCCGATATAAAACGCTCAAAACCCAAAACCTGCCATGCATGCTCCTCTGTTGAATGTGACAACATGCCACCCGCATATTGCAAAATATAGATGATTACGTTCGAGCAAGTTGGTTGCCCTTTTGGGTACGAAGCGCGTGAGGCCCCGAACAGTCAGAGGACGACCGAAATCCGACCTGAACGGAAACTCCTGCAAACCTGTCCATCGGCAAGCTGGATCCCCGTGCCGAGCCCTCCATGTCCCTGTGAAGTCCCCCAGACACCAACCTGGAAATTCATAATCTGAGTGCCAGCCTCTCTGTAGCGTACTCGCGGATCGGCACCATGCTCGGACAACGAGCGAGCAACCGAAGGCTCTAGCATTTTCCCGAAGCCAGGACTGCGCTCAAGCTAAGAGAGATGACGGCGCCAGGGCCTGGCAATGGCACTTCAATGGGCTCGACTTCTGTAGTCTATACTTCTATCCAATCGTCCACTTGGATCCCACAAGCTGCCCGGCGACATTGATGCAGCCCGACCAGACATGGGCAGCTTCTGCTTCTGGGTTCCGGCAACGGTTCTTCCGACTTGAGCTTTTTCACCCCAACTTCAGCCACACAATAAATAAGAATGCAGCCCTGCTTGCCTTGTGGCGAATTCCAGCACCGGTGTGCTGGAGGCCAGGAACTCGGCGAGCCTCGCCTGTGCTCACACTCGACCCTTTGGAGGGTCGGCGCTGTCGGTACTAGCACCCCGGATGCCTGATGAGATATGCCTGAACCTTTGTCAGGCACATCATGACAGACCATCGCTCTCGGCCCTGCGCAACTTAACCCCAGCATAGCTTGCTGAGATTGGAGCAATGTGGTGCTTCGCGCTTCATAACGAACCTACGAAGGCCTAAAGGTATTTCACGACCCCAGTGCCGCTCAGCAGTAGGTCTGCTTGTGTCAGTTGGAGCTTCAGCAGCAGCAGCAGCAGCAGCAGCAAGAGCCAACTCATGCGCTAAAGTCGTCCATGTGTTGCTGGCGCCCTGATCTCAGGCGGCTTCATCAAACTAGTGGCCGTCAGTATGAGTGTCCACTACCCGACTTGCACTGTATTCAGAGGCAGTTTTCCATAGCAGCACTCTCTTCATCTCTCTTCTTGACATAAGTCGCTTCACATAGGGTTTCAGGCCTCAGCCTTTGAAGACGCATTGGCTGCGACCCTGAGCAGCAAATGTCATGCGGCGAGAACTCATGTCTTTACTTATATGTATGGCCACACGCGTACATGCATCTCATGACGGCAGCACACGAAAGGACGCAAGGAGTTTCGGTACGGGTGCATCTCATTCAGTAGCAGCTGGGAAGTCGGTCCTCAACATCACTGCTTCCGCTCTATGAGGAGAAGAGCTAGTCACAACTTGCTCTTGTCCCAGCCGTCCTAGCACCGTCGCAAGACCATGGGCCCTGCTTCAGGCTGACAGTCCGAGATAACATGCCACCAAGGCTCAGTAGCAGCTCTTTGGCCACCAGCTGCGCCAAACGACTCGCCATCACCACGTCCTGAAGTGTGTGTGGAGCTTCCTCCATGATTTAGCAAAAAAATCCTGCACCCGCTGGGCCTTCCACTGCAACGATTCGGTGGCTAGGATCAAAGCGTAGTCTGCATGGACCTCCAGGGATTGGTGGCTAGCCTTTGACAGGCTCCCTGAATTCAACCACAGACCCACGGGCACACAGTAGGATTCTTCTCTGTGCACTGAGATGCAGCTGCGGCTGTGGAACTTCTACCTGTGCAGCATGCAGGTCGTCTCGAATGCTCGAGAGACGCTGCATAGACCCAACTCCAGCCCTGTGTTGCTCAGAGGCGAGGCCACCCAAGCCTTTAGTGCCGGGCCTGGGTTTATGGCTTATTCTGGTTCCGACCCTCCAAGGTCCAAACAATCCAGCCTCGTCTGGCCGCCCATCATACAGCAGAAAGTCTGCACCAAACTTGAGAGAATCGGGGCATACCTGGATGGCTGGTGGTTCTTCTGGGCTGTTGTTCTGTGAAGGTTGGAGTACAATTGAGCACCATACATGCCCACCCACAAACACAGAGTTCCACTTATGCCCTTACACTTACGCACGTTACACGCACCTCTTGAGCAGGAATCTGTGCTGCCGTGCAAATTTGCCCTGTTTGGGCATATTCGAAGCGAAGGAAAATAGACAAATCCCGGAGTTTCCCCTGCCCGGGTCGAAGAGCTCAAAGCTGCGCCGGGCTCACCGTCCAGCCCTGCAGTCGGTAGTGGCGGTAGGCCAGGTACCGGCTCGGGAACTCCGTGACCTGACTGCTACGGGCATCTCCCAGACCAGGCAGATTTCTTCTCTGGGCGCCCTCTAACAAAGCAAGGCAGGCTGAGCAATGCATGACTTGCAATTTCCTTGCTCCTATAACAATCCAAGATGCAAGTCGCGCACTAATCTCTTCCCACGTTTAATAACCCCCCCCCCCTAATATTAAAACTGCCGCCCCCCGGAATTTTGCGGTTTCGGGCCCACAATTGAAAGTTAATTAAAAACATTAGGGGGGC